>ONZH01023457.1:0-30848 GCA_900303285.1 Rhinella marina | reverse complement strand
GAGACGAACAGACGGAGATATTGAACCAACTCTTGATTTAACCTTTCTGTCTGACCATTAGTCTCAGGGTGGAAACCAGAAGAAAACGACAATGAGACCTGTAACCTAGCACAAAATTCTCGCCAGAATCTAGCAATAAACTGAGCCCCACGATCAGATACAATTTTTCAGGAATCCCATGAAGACGGACTATATGATCAATGAAGAGAGTGGACAGAGTCTTGGCATTAGGTAATTTTTTCAGAGGAACGAAATGAGCCATTTTAGAAAACCTGTCCACTACTACCCATACTACCGTGTTACCCATGTAAACTGGCAGATCGGTTATGAAATCCATGGAAATATGAGTCCATGGTTTGCTGGGTATAGGTAGAGGACATAATGGGCCCTCAGGTAGTATTCTAGGGCATTTCCCCCGGGCACAGACATGACAGGCCGACACAAATGAAGACACATCTTTAGCCCATCGGGGCCACCAATAATTTCGAGACAATAACTCTTTAGTGCCTCTGATGCCGGGATGACCGGCCAGGGATGTACTGTGGGCCTCTTCCAACACTTTAAGGCGTAAATGTAATGGTACGAATAATTTGCTTTCCAGAAGGTCTTTGGCTGCCGAAGGCTGACTGGCACGGATTTGAGATACCAGGTTGGAAGAGACCGCAGCAAGTACTTCACCCGGGGACAAAATATTTTCTGGCTCAGATTCCAAGAAGTCGGCTACCCCAAAACTGCGGGAGAGAGCGTCCGCCTTAACATTCTTGGAACCTGGACGATACGTAACAACGAAATTAAAACGGGAAAAGAACAAGGCCATTCTGGCCTGACGGGCATTTAAACGCTTAGCATTAGCTAAATATACCAAATTTTTGTGATCCGTAAGTACAGAAAACTGAAATTTTGCCCCCTCCAGGAAATGTCTCCATTCCTCCAGTGCTAATTTAATGGCTAATAACTCCCTGTTGCCAATGTCGTAATTTCTTTCAGCAGCGCTGAACTTCTTGGAAAAGAAAGCACACGGTCTCAAATTTGTAAAGGTGGAAGAACCCTGAGATAGAACTGCCCCTACCCCCGTGCTCAGAAGCATCCACCTCTACAATGAACGGTTTAAGGAGATTAGGCTGAATTAACACTGGAGTCTTTATGAAGGCAGATTTCAAAATTTTAAAGGCTTCTTCCGCCGAAGGATCCCAAGTCACAACATCAGCTCCCTTTTTAGTAAGATCAGTAAGGGGCTTCGCTATCACAGAAAAATTATGAATAAACTTACGATAGTAGTTAGCGAATCCCAGGAAGCGCTGAAGTGACTTGAGACTAGTGGGGCGGACCCACTCAGAAATGGCCAAAACCTTAGCAGGGTCCATCTGGATGTCCAGAGGACTTAACACATAACCCAGGAAGGAAACCTTTTGGACTGCAAATAGACATTTCTCAAGTTTAGCGAACAATTTATTATCTCTAAGCCTTTGCAAGACCGTACGTACATGACCTACGTGAGAGTTCCAATCAGGGGAGAATATCAGAATATCGTCAAGGTAAACTATGACAAAAAGTCCCAAAATGTCCTGAAAAATATTATTCATAAACCCCTGGAAAACCGCTGGGGCATTACAGAGACCAAAAGGCATAACTAGGTACTCAAAATGCCCCAGCGGAGTGTTAAAGGCAGTTTTCCATTCGTCTCCTTGTCTGATTCTAATGAGGTTGTATGCCCCACGGAGATCCAACTTAGTATAACAGGCGGAGCCAGTAGTCTGGTTCAGGAAGTCAGGGATTAAAGGCAAGGGATACTGATTTTTTACCGTGATCTGATTTAAATTCCTGTAGTCAATACAGGGACGGAGTCCCCCGTCCTTTTTTTCCACAAAAAAAAAACCCGCCCCAACAGGAGATTCAGAAGGGCGGATGTGACCTATGGCTAGGCTGCTCTGTATGTATTCTTTCAGGAAGAGTGAGGTTGAAAATTCTACCCCTTGGGAGTTTAGCTCCAGGTATAAGATCAATCTTGCAGTCCCCCTCCCGATGTGGAGGAAGGGTCTCAGCCAAGGATTTGGGAAAGACATCAGCATAATCAGAAAACAACTCAGGCAAGGTCGGATTAACTGATAAGGATGAGTGTGTACAAATGGAGGCCAGATGACTGGTGCAGTGAGGACCCCATTTAATTAGGTCAGCCATGCACCAGTCAATCACTGGATTATGCTGTTCCAACCAGGGCAGACCCAAAATTAGATCTACAGAAAGATCATTCATGACCAAAAAACAAATCTCTTCCGTGTGAAGAGAACCGACCAATAACTTCAATTGTGGAGTCTTGTATTTGACTACCCCAGCCAATAAGGGGGTAGAGTCAACACTAGATACATAGATACTGGGGAACAGAGAGACCAACGATTTAGGAAGATTAGAAATCACAGAGGCATTAATAAAATTAGCTGCTGCCTCAGAATCAACAAATGCCTGACCCTTATAGGCCCAAGAGCCTAGTTGTAGTTCAAAGGGCAGGAGTAACTTCTTATTGGATATTGGGAGAACCTGTGCTCCTAGGGAACCCTCCCGTAAGTTTCCTAGGAGCGAGAGTTTCCCGAACGTGCCTTCTTGGGGCAGTTGGCAAGTTGGTGACTCTTGTCTTCGCAGTAAAAACACAGATGATTTCTGAAACGATATTCTCTGCGTTGCTCCGGAGTCATGACTCCAAGCTCCATATGTTCCTCAGTAGAGAAATCAACAGGGAGTACCTGAACAGAGGACGTCGATGTTGACAGAAGGGACCTGGAGGATCTATCAGAACGTCGCGCCCGTAGACGCCGGTCAGCCCGGACCGCAAGAGCCATGGCTTGCTCAAGAGACTGAGGTTCGGGCTGACCTATGAGTAGGTCTTTTAAGGAGTCAGACAGACCCGCAAGGAAATGATCTTTTAGGGCTGGATCATTCCACTGAGAGTCCGTACAGTGCTGTCTGAAACTGGATCAATAATCTTCGGCTGGCAATCTTCCCTGTTTGAGAGACAGTAATTGAGATACTGCCTGGGTCGTTCTATCCGGCTCATCATAGATTAATCCCAGGGCTGTAAAAAATAGACCAACTGACTGTTTCTCAGGGGCGTCAGGAGATAAGGAGAAGGCCCATCTCTGGGGTTCACCTCGGAGTCTGGAGATGACAAGACCTACTCTTTGAAATTCAGATCCAGACGTAAGAGGACATAATTCAAAGTACAGTTTGCAGCCTTCTCGAAAAGAGAAGAACTGCCCCCTATCCCCTGAAAATAGATCGGGCATAGTCACTCGAGGTTCAGAGCGGACTAATACCGGGGCTGGAGATGGCGGATCAGGCGGTGGAACCAGAGCTGAGGCCAGGACCTGATCCTGCTTGCAAACCCGATTGGATAGGACCGAGACAGGTGGAGTCTTCTTATCGGCCAGTTCTTCTGTCAGGGAGGTCTGGGGTCAGGGAGAATGGAGAACCCTATCTCACCCGCAACCCCTGTCCCTACCTACTTGCCACACCCAAGGCTAAGGTCCAAGGGGGACAACTGGGCGACAATCCCTGAGCTGCTGGAGAAACTGGAATGGCAACACAAGACTAACACCCCAAACTAAGTCAGACAGTCAGCGGTCAAGCACGAGGGGTAAACTAGTACAAGCAAATACAGAGCGCAGTAAATACGAGCCGAGGTCAGGAACACTGGAGAGGCAACGAAGTACAGAGTCAGATCCGGAGGCGAAGTCAGTACACAAATGCAGGGTCGGATGATCAGGTAGCAGACACTGGAGATACACAGGTGCTGGCAGAAAGACCAAGTAGAACTGGCAATGAGAGGCAGTAAGCCAGGAAGTTTTATACAGACAGGACTCCCACCCCCAGAGCCTGATAGGGGTTGGAAGTCTGTCAATCAAGGACCACACCCGAGGAGGACCAGAGCAAACAACATAGCTGACTTAACCCTGCGAGTGCTCAGAGTACAAGGCAAGTAATCAAGGACGCGAGACAAGTAGCAACCTGCCACGTCCCTAGCAATGACTGGCGGAGGCCAGAATGGGGTTTGGAGCGTCTGAACGGTAACAGCGGCAGCACAGCGACCTGCTCATCTGCTGACCCTGACAGCTGTCCCTGCGTCCATAGGAAGCAGAGACAGTTGCCATAATCATGTAGAGAGCCATAGCCGGCATCGGCTCCCTGCTTTATTTTTCCTCCTCCCCGCTGGCTCTCCACACCTCTGGTCTGTGCGAGGGGCGGAGCCGACTGGCAGTCAGCTTCGGCTCCGCCCCCCCACAGACTAGAGTAGTCGACGTCCTGCTGCTGCCTGCTAGGAACAATGTAGGTATGCGGTGTTTTTTTTTTTTTACATTCTGTGACTGGCACAATGTTGGCATATTACTGGGGGGCACAATGTTGGCATATTACTGGGGGCACAATGTGGGCATTTTACTGGGGCACAATGTGGGCATATTACAGGGGGCACAATGTGGGTATATTACAGGGGGGCACAATGTGGGCATGTTACAGGGGGGCACAATGTGGGCATATTACAGGGGGCACAATGTTGGCATATTACTGGGGGCACAATGTGGGCATATTACAGGGGGCACAATGTAGGTATATTACAGGGGGGCACAATGTGAGCATATTACAGGGGAGCACAATGTGGGCATGTTACAGGGGGGCACAATGTGAGCATATTACAGGAGAGCACAATGTGGGCATATTACTGGGGGGCACAGCTGTGCATAATTAATGGGGCCACATAACTGGGGAATAATCACTATGTGGGGCAGTAACGGGAATGGGTGGGATTAAGTGTAGTTATGTTCTGGGCGGAGTTAGAGGCATGGCCTAGTGCTGAAAAAAGGCAGTGGCGCGCAATGTGTCCCTCTTTGTTCGTTTACAAAGTTGGGAGGTATAATAATATTTAAAGCGCATCTGTCAGCAGTTTTGTACCTATGAAACTGGCTGACCTGTTACATTTGGACTTAGCAGCTGAAGGCATCTGTGTTGGTCATTCCACAGTGTGGAAGCAGTTCTTTTACCAGGCTCAGGATCTCAGCTAGCTCTGACACGCCCCCACTTCCTCTCTGCTGTCTTCTATGTCTCTGTTACCAGGGACAGATCTTGCCTGGCAACAGGAAGTGGGCTGCAACTTAGGTGGAAGTGGCCTTGACTGTACAGCTTTCTTCACGTGGATGCAGGCAGATTTTTTGAATGAAGTGATTTAGAAATTTGCTATTTAAACCATTCTCATTGTGTGAATGTACAGTGACTCTTTAAGACCGCTATGAAATGGTGTGCCACCCTCTGGTAAATGTAATAGCCTATCTTTCTTATAAACAGACACAAAAATGTTAACTAAAATAAAATTTTGCAACAACTTAAATGGGTTGTCCGGGTTCAGAGATGAACCTGGACATATCCCAGTTTTCACCCAGGCAGGCCCTCTTTCATGCTCCGATGTTCTCCTTTGCACTGAGCTGAATTGCACAGGGCAAAGGCTTTTTTTGGAGATCCGGTGACGTACTGGGCTCTCCATGGGAAAAGCTAGGTGGAGGGTTCCGCCGCCTAGCAGTGAGCCCGGTGATGTCACCGGCACTAATGGGCGGGCTTTAGAGCTACCCTAGCCTGTAAAACGAGTAGGGCAGCGCTAAAGCCCGCCCATCAGTGCTGGTGGCATCACCAGGATCACTGCAAGGCGGAAGCCTCTGCCTGGCAGTATAAAAATATAAACAAAAAAGCCCTTGCCCTGCGCGATCCAGCAAGGGAGAGCATCGGAGCATGAAATGTCCACAGGGGGCGAAAATGGAGATATGTCTGGGTTCAGCTCTCACCCTGGACAACCCCTTTAACAATAACTGTCAAAAAAGGGGTTTAAAAAAAAAGAGAATATACCCCGTTTAGTACCTCAAGCAGCGAGGATAGAGTTAATCCCTATTCAAGCACACGTCTGATTGGAAAGTACAATTTTTTCGAGAAAAGTGTAATTTGTTACTAATATGACAGTTTTGACAATGAGGTAAATGTAAAATATCAAATGTGTCACGCACTGACTTTTCAAGACAATAATTGTTAATCTGAAAGTCGGGATTAGGTATTTTAAACACCCACCTGTGAATACAAAGTATTTCCATCCACTTCTTACCGTGAGCTCCTCACAGAGCTTTGATTAGTCATTTGTAATGTCATTATGTGGAGATTCCGCCGCTCTCATTGTATGTGATAATGGGCTTTTTGAGGAGTATAATGAGTTTTATTTGTGTGGTTTTATTTTAATTTGTTTCAGTGCAAGAGGTTGATATTCCTCTGTGTTTGCTGGATACGTTTTTCTGTGATTTGTTATTTACAGCTGCTGTGTTCTATCTCTTAGTTGAAAAATACTGAAAAACAAGCTCTAATGAATCTAGGAAAAAAAGCAGAAAAAAACCCCCAAATGCTTCCTGCTTATTCTCTGCTTGATTAGGCTACCTGCACACCATACAGATTACGTCCGGTGTTTCTGCGCGCATTCCCATGTAGAAAAACCGCAGCGTAATACCGTACCAGCATTAAACAAATCTCATGCACACCTTGCGGATGTTTTCAGTGCAGAAATTGAACTTTCATGCAGTTTTAGCCTTTTCACATACATGGTGAATTTTGCGGCACAACCCCATCAACCACGCTCCACAAACCGCAATTAGAAATTGTGATTTTTGGTGTAGAAACGCGGATCTTCTATAAGTTCACTTGCACCCACGTAGAAAAACCACAGTATAAGGGCTCATGCACCTGAACGTGTGAGGTCAGTGGCCGCGCTGTGGACCGCAATTTGCGGTCCACAATGCAGGCGCCCTGACAGTAGGGCTGCCGCATTCGGATGGGGTCCACGATCCGCATCCCACAGGGTCCGCGATCCGCATCCCACTCCGTAGTGCTTCTGTGGTGTTCCGATCCGTGCCTCCGTTCCGCATCTCCGGGATTGCGGACCCATTGAAGTGAATGGGTCTGCGATCTGTGATGTGGCGTGCACACGGCTGGTACCTGTGTATTGTGGACCCACCGTATGTGGGCCGCAATATGGCCACGGCTGGACAACGGCCACGTGCATGAGCCCTAAGGCAAGGGCTACACAACTACATGTGTTGCGTGACAATTTTTCTAATGATAGTCTATGGTGTCGCACTGCAACATGCGACATGCTGCAATACGACAGTAGCAAAAAATACATCCAAGATTTTTCTGCGACTGTCACGTCACAGTCGCAGCATGTCGCAGTGCAACACCATAGACTAGCATTATAAAAATTGTCGCGCGACATTGGTACAACATCGATGTCACAAGACACATTTAGCAGTGTAGTTGTGCCCTATGTTACACATGTCGCCCAAGCCCAAGGGTTCATGCACACAAACCGGGCCCCTACTGCGGACTGCAATTTACGGGCACCGACCGCATGGCCACCATCTGCGGACGCGGACCCATTCTTGAATGGGATCTGACGGTCTGCACTGCAAAAAAGTAGAGCACTCGGTAGTGCTTCCATGGCCTTCCGACCAGTGCCTCCGTTCCGCACCGCACCATATCATCGCATCAAATCCGCATTAAAAAACACTATTAGGAATTGTGGATTTTGGTGCGGTTTGAGTGCAGAAATGCACAAATCTGCAAATTACAAATTTGGCATTTTTTTCCCGACATTTACTTTGAATGATAAATAATGTGATATTGTAATAGTTTAGAAAATTTTGGTTGCGCTGACATCTGTTATATTTATCTTTTTTGTCGCGTATAGGATATTTTTAATTTGAATATGTTTTTTGACTGTTTTTAGTTCTTTTTGTCTGTTTTTGTTTTAATTCTTTTTAATCTCCCTGGGGTCTTGAACCTGTGATTGTTTGTACACGGATAATACGTTGGAAAAATGAATCCAGCCAGTAGAGGAGGCAATATGGACAATCACAATACATTAGTAAGGCCTTGTATTAACTTTCTCTATATGATAAATGCTATTTGCTGAAGTGAGACAACTCCTTTAAAGAACTTAAGACCCCATTTGCTGGAACATCTATTCTTATGTCTGTATGTTGTGCCATTCCTTTATTATTTGCACTAGAAGCTATGAATGAATTGCTATTTGTCTTCAGTAAGGGAACAGAGGGGAGGTGACCAGTTGGGGGTGTGTACCTGCACAGTCTGACTTTATAAAATCAGTGCTGCCATCTTCAGTCTATGCAGGTACACACCCCCAACTGGTTACCGCCCCTCTGTATGCTTACTGCAGACTTCTAGTAATTAATTCATAACTTCTAGTAGAAATAATAAAGGAATAGCACAACATACAGACATAAGAATAAATGTTCCAGAATTGTTATTACATGGGGAATGCATGGAGCTATTAAAACAGACATGTCAGGAGCGGTGAGAGGTCCTCTTTAAGACATGAGAGGTGAGCTCTTATTGGTTACTATATGCAACTAAATCAATTTTTACTGTTAGACAGTTTTGATAAATGACCCCCTTAATTTGTATAGCCTTGAGGATAGAAGGGAAAGGGGGGACATGATCGAAACCTTGAAATATGTTAAAGGCATAGATAAGGCTCAGGAGGGAAGTGTTTTAAGTGTTTTTAGTTTAAAAAAAAAATACAAGAACAAGGGGGTAATATGTTAAATTCGTTGAGGGGAATATCAGAACCAATGTCAGGAAATATATTTACAACAAAAGAATAGTTCAGGCTTGGAACAAACTTTCATCTGAGGTGGTTGAGAAATCTACATTACGGCCGCTTTCAGATGAGCGAGTGTCACGCTCCAGACTCGCAGCGCAGCTCCTGTCCTGGACTCCTAGTACTGTCGGGGTCGAATAGCATTATATTGATTTATGATGCTATGTAACCCTTAGGGCTCATGCACACGACTATCATGCACCGTCTAAGTAGCGGCCGTCACACGGTCATTTTTTGTGCCAATGTTAGCCTATGGGGCTATTCACATGGCCGTTTATTTAACGGCCAGTGAATAGTGTCCGTCCAGAAATAGGACCTGTCCTATTTCTGGCCCGTTTCCACGGCCCGACTGCCCCATTGAAATCAATGGGCCTGTTTTTAACGGCCGATTGACAGGAGTGCTCCCGTCTACCGGCCATTAAAAACGGGTCCCATATGGCCACTCACCCTACCCACTTGCTCGTGCAGTGCAATCTCCTGTCTTCATGGAGCAGGCCCTGCCGATGGCGTTATGCGCGGTGACGTCATCACGTAGGCGTGTTCAGTGACGTCATCGCTCACAGGTCCTTTGGCAGGTCCTGCATGTGAGAGAAGAGACTGCTGCAGCGCGAGCAATTGGATAAGGTGAGTTTTTTTTTTTTTTTTTTTAAATCCTCAAAAAGCAGCTGTGGGGGCATTTATTTAAGATGGGGGCCTACATAGGAGATTATTAAACCTGGGGACATTAAAATAAAAACTATACTATGGGGTGCATTATTTAAGATGGTGGCCTACATGGGGGACATTATTAAACCTGGGGACATTAAAAAAATTCCTACACTATGGGGGACATTATTTTAGCTGGGGCACTATGGAGGACATTATGGGCATCATGGGGGTCATGATTATAGTTGGGGGCAAGAAATAACTGCCAATCCAATTCATCAATTTTTTATGTCCGTTTTTAACGGACATGAAAAACTGATGCAAAACGGATGCAAAACGGATGCAAAACGGACATTAAAAATGGACACACGGCCAGAAAATGGATGCACACACTGATGCAAACTGGCCATGAAAAACCGACAGTGTGTCCGTTTTTAACGGACGTTTTTTTTCACTGTCGTGTGCATGTAGCCTTAGAGGTCTGGAATGTATTGGATAACACTGACATAATCCTGTCAGTGTTATCAAATACATTCCAGAACTGTAATGACCCTTTCACACAAGCGGGAGACTCGCATGTCTCCCGCAACGCATCTACAGGGCTGGACTTGGCACTGACAGGGATCGCAGAGCATTATATGCGATCCCAGTCAGTGCCGGAGTCCAGCCCTGTAGATGCGTTGTGGGAGACATGCAAGTCTCCCGCTCGTGTGAAAGGGGCATAAGGGTTACATAGCATCAAAAATAAATATAAGTCTATGCGACCCCGGCAGTGCTGGGAGGTCAGGACAGGAGCTGCGCTGTGAGTCCAGAGCGTGACACTTGCTCGTCTGAAAGCGGCCTTAGTAAACGTAAACCTGTCTGGGATAAAGACAAGTCTATGCTAAGATAAGAAATAACATACATAAGGGCAGACTAGATGAACCCTGTGGTCTTTTTCTGTTGTCAATCTTCTATGATGGTGGACATAAACTTCTTACAAGTTAGGAGCCGTTCAGACGGCCGTGGTATTGCGGATCCGCAATACCACGGATGCCGACCTGTGTGTGTTCCGAAAAGTGGGGAACACATGGCCCGGCACCCCGTTCTAAATTCCTATTCTTGTCCGCTATTGCAGACAAGAATAGGACATGTTTTATTTTTTTTTTTGCAGGCGCCGTGGCTGCCCGCTCTCATTGGAGTGAACGGGGCCTCATCTATTCCGCAAAATTGCGGAATAGATGTGGACCCGTTCACACGGTCGTGTGAACGGGCCCTTAGAGTCAAAATAAAGGGCAAATAGAAAAACATTGATATAATGTGGGCAAGGTTAGGGAGGTGCAGGAATCTTTTCAGGTGTCTGCTGGAATTTCTCTTTATTAGAACAGTATATAAAGTTTTTATTTCAACTTTTTTTAATTATTGTACTTTTTTACATATTTTATTTTCATTTATTTTATTTTTATTGCAAGATAATACCACTAGGGGGCAGGCCATGTCCATATTGCGGCCTGCAAGCAGCGCGTCGGAATATATGGGCACCATCCATTTTTGTGACTGTCACTTGATACGCATATCGAGTGACAGTCACAAAAATATCCGACTTGGATGGGTTTTTTGCGACTGTTGGATCACAGTCTCAGCATGTCACCGTTGAATAAAATTACATCAAATGTCACGCGACACATGTCTCTGTGTAGCCGTGTCCTGAATGCCACATCATCAGACTCAGACCAAACACACATTGTGGCAAGGGGTGGTGGCACTGTGTCATTATAAGGGCTCATGCACACGACTGTATGTATTTTGCGGTTTGCAAAAAACGGATCCCCAAAAAATATGGATGAGCCGTGTGCATTCCGTATTTTGCAGAACGGAACAGCTGGCCCCTAATAGAACGGTCCTATCCTTGTCCGGAAAGCGGACATGTTCTATTTTTTTGCGGAACGGACATAGAGAAACAGAATGCACACAACTTCCGTTTTTTTTTTGCGGACCCATTGAAATAAATGGTTCCACATACGGTCCTCAAAAAAAAAAAAATCACAACGGACATGGAAAGAAAACACGTTTGTGTGCATGAGCCCTAAAGGTGTTACCTGTAATAAAGCGTGTTCCAATGCCCAAAAAATCTTCGACCTCCTGGAGGCCACTTCATAAAAGTTGTCAAGTATGCAGTAAACTTTCTAAGTGGCAGATTTCCCATAGTAACTAAGCAAGCCTGATTTTCTATACAACAGAAAGCCATTCACCCCTGTACTTTGGAATCAGGGAGCATTTTTCTAACAATTTTGACATTTTATAGCATGAATCATAGCAACTCAAATGTTTGCACAGAGTAATATATGGAACTGATATATCAGAATTGCTGTAAAGGAATTAAAATATGTATTTCACGCATAGTCGATTAACTCAACTGTCATCGAAGTAAGTAGATGGATGAAATTAGCTTTCTAGCACTTACTTATTGAGAGTCATTAAGCTTGGCAAGGCTGCAGTCAACGATCTGCATGCAGCTCATCGCACAGGCTAGCTTAGAATGTGACCTTGACGGGAAGATAAGAGAAAACAAGCTTCCTGCTGGGACTCCAGCATATGGGAAACAAAAACCTGAACGTAGAGGAGCAGATACAAGAATACCACACAGGCAGGCTTGTTCTATATTTTGATCTTCCTTCAAAAAAGTAGATGAATTTTCGTAGATGAATTCACGTTGGGACTGTGATGCGTAGCTCAACCGATGTCAAAATGTGCCTTCTCTGGTCTGACCCATTACCACTTGCACAGAGTGAAGATTTCAGCACAGACGAGCCGCAGTCATATGGGATTAGTTAGTTCCTGAGTACGGCAGGTTTTAACAGCTGGAGGAAGCTGAGCTGAAGGAGATGAGACATCGGGTTTCGTGGCAAAGTCAAGAAATTCATCGTTATGGAATACTAAACATAAAATCCATGAGCGTAGGTAGATGGACAATCCCTTGTATTTTCTGGAATAAGGTGGTTTTTAAAAAAATAAATTTTTTTTAAGAGCAGTAATGGAGGACCTCATTCTCCTTGGCGTTCTACAAGGTACTTAACATTGCTCCCAAAGGTCAACACTCTCAGAGGTACATTTGTCACCTGCTTGTGAAGTCTCATGGACCAATTTCACATGAAATATTAAAAGTTAAACAAGAAAATACAAAAAAACCCTCCAGTTGAAGATGTTTATTAAATGTTAAACAGCCAAAAAGGTTGTAAATGTATATTTTCTCTCCATAACGGTGTTTTGTGGGTAAGATCTAATTGGTTTAAAGATGGAGAGCTGTGCTCTGAGCTCTGTGTTATCAGATCTCTCTGAGCTGCAGCTCCCTCTTCCCTCTCACAGTATGAATCTAACACTAATACTGATCCTTTGCTGTCTGCCTTGACCTTGGTTCTGTTTCTTGTATTAACAAGAACTTTGCCTGACCTGACCTTGGTCTGTTACTGACATTGTTTTTTGCCTGATCCCTCAGTGCCCTGCATTGAGTGGATTTGTTGCCAACTACACTGAGACTTTTCCAGGAGGTAGCAGTCTAATGGTTTCCTGTATCGAAGTCTAGTTGCCTGACCTGACCTTGGTCTGTTACTGACTTTTGTTTTTTTCTGATCCCTCAGTGCCCCGCATTGAGTGGATTTGTTGCCAACTACACTGGGGCTTTTCCAGGAGGTAGCAGTCTGGTGGTTCTCTGTAGCGAAGTCCAAATTCCTGTAAGGGGTTTAAAAGGTAAATAGCGGGGACCGCCAGGATAACACTCTCAGGTCTAGCACAAAGTCAAACCAGTTGGTTGGCACAGTGGTTCCCCCACCCACTGCTTTAACAACTGCCCCCCCCCCAGTGAATTACTCCAGTATTCACTCGACCTCGGTTTATACTAATTAGCAACATACCGGAGCATATTAATAATTGGAGCATTGAAATGAGTCATACAGGCGCATTTGTAAAAATGACCACAGTCTTAAAGCAAGTGTCCAGGTCATACATCAATTCATATACACATCCATTTTCTCTGGCAGCATTATTTTGTGAAACGTGGCTCTCTCAACTGCAGGTACCATATTCTGTGATCTTCAGGTTTCCAGACTGTAAATTTCCAGGCAGGGTCACGTCCACTTATGTGGTCAATGACTGGCTTCAATGGAAACATGTCCCCAAGAGGTACGTGACCTGGCAGTGAAGTGCCACCTGGAGACATGTCACTACTAAGGCCAGTTTACAGGCTGGGGACTGGAAAATTACTGAACAGAACCAGGGAACTGGAATGGGGCAGCAAGGAGGAGGTATGATTTTTTTTTTTTTCATTAGGTACAAAAGTCTTCTGGGGACGCTTAAAAAGTCTGAAAGCCTGGACAAAGCCTTTAAGGTCTGTCCACCAGACAGGTTTCACAGTTTTAGCTTTGTCAAGCATATATTCACTTCCGGTACTGATCTTGAGTTACAGTCTGTATAGTCCAGAGCTGTCTTCACAATTTTAAAAGCTTCAGAGCTGAAATCTCCTAGCATTCCTTGGTGGTGCAATGTTTCCACACAGCTTGTTCTGATGACTTTTATAATGCAGTGTAGACTATATATTAGTAAAGAAAATTCCAGCAAGCGTGTCATATGTTTCTCAATGCTTGGTTTTTATTCCATCAAAATGGCTTGTACAGTGTCCACTTGGACGCGTTTCGGCAGTTGTGCCTTTCTCAACAGGTGAATATACAAGTGTACAGATAAGTATTTATAGTGAAGCACACGTCACTAAACAGTGACGTCAGACGCCCAGATGGGCGGTAAACAATACAGCAAGGTAACCATTAGGCTCCCCAGGTGTGAAACAAAGTAACAAAGTAAACAACAATCACTGAAGGATACTGATGTAAATCACAGTAGTTCCTCAGCGTGAAGACGTGAAAAGAAAGTAAATAGTATATTATTCTATAGACAAAGATATAATATCTAGACCATTATCTCACAAATGGGCTATCTCATAATCTCTGTTTAAGGCCCCATTCAGACGACCGTATATTTGCGGGCCGCATTACTGCGGACCCGCAAATATACAGGGGGCCGCCCGGCGTGTGTTCCACACGCTCGGAACACACGCCGAGCGGCCCCATAGAAAATGCCTATACTTGTCCGTGCGCACGGACAAGTATAGGACATGCTTCAAAAGAGCCGCGGCACGGAGCTAGCTCCATGCCGCGGCTCCCGGACCCATAGAAATGAATGGGGCCGCATCTATTCCCGCAATTTTGCGGATAGATATGGCCCCATTCATACGGTCGTGTGAATGGGGACCTTATCCTTTTGGGCTACAATGTATCCAATTTAGGTATCCAGTACGCTTCTCTGTGTAATAAAAGCTTTTTAATGTCTCCCCCTCTTCTTGGTCTCTTTATTTGTTCCAGTATCTGAAATTTCAGCTGTGCTATGGAATGTTTGAACTTGTCAAAGTGTTATGGTAAAGGTAATAATAGGTTCTTAGTTCTTATTGTAGATTTGTGTTTGCATACACGGTCTCTAATGGTCTGCATCATCTCCCCAGTATACAGCAATCCACAGGGGCATTTTATCAGATAAATCACATTGGTGGATTCGCATGTAAAGAAGCCGTCTACTTTAAACGCTTCTCCAGTATGGGGGTGATGGAAGTACGGGCCTTTAATAATGTGGAAACATTGGAGACAGTGGAGACACGGGAATGTACCTTTCTTCTGTGTTGCCAGTGTATTTTGTCTCAATGTCTCCCTGATGCCTCCAATGTCCGCACGTACCAGTTTATCCCTGTAGCTTGGGTTTCTCTTATTACAGATCAAGGGGGGGGGGGGTTAAACTCCTCAACTCCTGGATAAGCTTTATTCAATAAATGCCAATGTTTACGAATTATTTTATCAAAACCCGCATTGTAGGGGGGGAATTTATGTATAAAATCTTTATCATCCTGGAGAGCACGAATTGTTCTTTTTTCTTCTTAAAGTCACATTATGCATCATATGCAATTCCCCTTTCTTGATAGAGTCCATTAATGTTCGGACATCCTTAGTGACTAAATGTACGTATGTCTCCACCGGATGATAAGTCTTTGGTGGCATATAGCTGCTTTTTACTTTTAAACCCAGATTGAAAAGGCATAATTTGTTTGTATCAGTTTCCGAGTTAGTCACTATTGGTCCTTCCCTCCGCAATTCGTGCTCTCCAGGATGATAAAGATTTGATAGTGAAGCCCGCTGATAAAGGGGGCTCCATTGTAATTATGGATAAAACTAAATATATACAGGAGATATTGCGACAATTGTCTGATGTTGAAACATATGAGGTACTCAGTAGCAATCCGATATTTTTGATCAAAGAGAAAATA
Organism: Rhinella marina; assembly: GCA_900303285.1. NCBI lineage: Eukaryota > Metazoa > Chordata > Amphibia > Anura > Bufonidae > Rhinella > Rhinella marina. Next base: position 15,171 of record ONZH01023457.1, on the reverse strand, counting down.
TTGAAATTGCTACATGGTTAGAAAAATCTTAATGTTATTGATAATCAAATGTACAATTTTCTCATTAATCAATCACCAGTCACTCCGGTTTTTTATGTCCTCCCAAAGGTACATAAAACCCTGATTGATCCTCCGGGGTGTCCTATTGTGGCCTCTGTGGATTCAATCTTGTCTCCTCTATCTATTGTACTGGAAAAAATTCTGACCCCATTAATCAAGGATACACCATCGTTTTTACTTGATACCACACAATTTTTGAAAATCATTGCTGACTTACAAATGTATCCCCCTAGAGAGTTGGCTTGTTACTATTGATGTAACAAGCCTCTATACCTCAATTGAGCACAATAAGGTTTTACAGGCAGTGTCTTCATTGTTGCAAAAAAGTTGTTATACCACGATTCAACAGGAATTTTCCTTGAATTATTAGGTTTGGTGTTACACGAAAACTAGTTTTTGTTTTACCAAGATCTGCGACACATCTTACAGTTCCACTACTAGATCTTATCCCGTCTGATGAACTACTGTCAATCTCCTACCTGCAAGAGATGCCCCAATTGCAAGACCTATCAATCTTCCATTTACACTATATCCATTCTTATCTTAAACGTGCTCCTCTAGAGGTTTCCTCACCTACTAATCACACTCCCTTTGAAAAACTGGCTTTACAGAGACTAGAACCTAAGCAAAAAGATCTCTAGTATATATTCACAATTACTTCCTACTTTACTACTTGAGAAGCACTGGTACTTAAAACTGTGGGAAATCGACCTGTCTACCTCATTTTCGACTCGTGAAGTCGAATTCCTATTGGCGGCTCCTCACACGCTTTTTACCTGTGTTAAACTACAAGAAAACACATATAAAATCATCACAAGATGGTACTACACCCCAGATAGACTGGCAAAGATTTTCCCTGGTGCGAACTCACTATGCTGGAGGTGTAATGCTAATACAGGCTCATTCATTCATATATGGTGGAATTGCCCTCGAATCACTGGTTTTTGGGAAGATGTTTGCTCAATCCTAACCATAGTTACTCAGACTGAATTTATCCCCGCTCCCGACCTCTGCTTATTGGGTTTCTTGCATAAAATCAACCTGTCTAAACAAGCCCAAAAATTAACACACCACTTACTAGCAGCCGCAAGATCTTTGGTAGCGGGAACATGGAAACAGACCGACCCCCCTAACATAATTCATTGGAAGACTAAAGGGGATCAAATTTATAGATTTGAACAACTCTCCCATTGGGAGAAACATAAAGCTAGCATCTTTCGAGAAACCTGGTCTCCCTGGGCTAATTACCGAAGTTTCCACCAGATCTCCTGAAACTGACTGCTAGATGCAAAATAAGACTATGAGATGCCTTCTCTGTATATTCTGTCTCGAATACACGATAGTACGACTAAACTACTTGATAGTTCACTTGTACTAGATCTATGTACCACAATGGTTGGATTTCGTTATTTAGTTATGTGATTCATTCTCATAGCACCTGCACTTGTAACTAACATACTCCTACCCAACATATTTGCGATGGCCTGGTGTTCGTGTTTGTGTTTGTGTTATGAAGTTAAAGTGGTTGACTATATGTGAATTAATCTTTTATTGATTGATCTCAAATGCTTGTAACTTTGCTTTTGTCAAACTTCTATTTTATCGACAAATAATAAAAATTATTGTATAAAAAAAAAAAAAACTAGTTTTTGTTTGAGGACACTTACTACTTACAGTGGCATGGGACCGCGATGGGATTGAATGTGGCCCCGCCCTATGCTAATGCATTTATGTAGTCTTTTGAGGAAATGTTTGTATACAACAATCAGTTGTACAAAGACAACGCATTAGTCTGGAAAAGATTCATAGATGACATTTTTTGCATATGGGCGGGGCCACTCGATTCGTTGCTTACTTTCTTTGATTATTTGAATTCTGTTTGCAAAAGTCTCAATTTCACTATATCTTTCGGGCAGGATAAGGTGAGCTTCCTTGACACCATGGTGTTGAAAGACATACATGGACACCTATCTACGGACTTATATAGGAAGGAAACAGATAGAAACAGCATCCTTCACTACACTAGCTCACATCCTCCAGCTTTAAAGGAGGCCATACCTAAATCCCAGTTTCAAAGAATTAGACGCATAGTCACAGATCCTGATAACCAGGAACCGAGATTAAAAGAGATGACAGAAAGGTTAAAAACAAGGGGTTACCCTGACAGGGTCCTGGACAAAGCAAAAAATGAAGCTACAAAGACCTTAACTCCAGACCATAGGAGTCAACAGAGAGTGATACATATTATACATAAATTCCCCCCCTACAATGCGGGTTTTGATAAAATAATTCGTAAACATTGGCATTTATTGAATAAAGCTTATCCAGGAGTTGAGGAGTTTAACCCCCCCCCCCCCCTTGATCTGTAATAAGAGAAACCCAAGCTACAGGGATAAACTGGTACGTGCGGACATTGGAGGCATCAGGGAGACATTGAGACAAAATACACTGGCAACACAGAAGAAAGGTACATTCCAGTGTCTCCACTGTCTCCAATGTTCCCACATTATTAAAGGCCCGTACTTCCATCACCCCCATACTGGAGAAGCGTTTAAAGTAGACGGCTTCTTTACATGCGAATCCACCAACGTGATTTATCTGATAAAATGCCCCTGTTGGATTGCTGTATACTGGGGAGACGATGCAGACCATTAGAGACCGTGTATGCAAACACAAATCTACAATAAGAACTAAGAACCTATTATTACCTTTACCATACCACTTTGACAAGTTCAAACATTCCATAGCACAGCTGAAATTCCAGATACTGGAACAAATAAGGAGACCAAGAAGAGGGGGAGACATTAAAAAGCTTTTATTACGCAGAGAAGCGTACTGGATAGATAAATTGGATACATTGCATCTCGAAGGATTAAACAGAGATTATGAGATTTGTGATATAATGGTCTAGATATTATATCTTTGTCTATAGAATAATATACTATTTACTTTCTTTTCACAGACGTCTTCACACTGAGGAACTACTGTGATTTACATCAGTATCCTTCAGTGATTGTTGTTTACTTTGTTACTTTGTTTCACACCTGGGGAGCCTAATGGTTACCTTGCTGTATTGTTTACCGCCCATCTGGGCGTCTGACGTCACTGTTTAGTGACGTGTGCTTCACTATAAATACTTATCTGTACACTTGTATATTCACCTGTTGAGAAAGGCACAACTGCCGAAACGCGTCCAAGTGGACACTGTACAAGCCATTCTGATGGAATAAAAACCAAGCATTGAGAAACATATGACACGCTTGCTGGGATTTTCTTTACTATTTTACGGGGTTCACTCCTTCCCGCGCAACGTGGATTCAGGATGGTGTGCCGGCCGAGCTGTTAGACTATACTCATCGAGTTGTCCCGTTTCATTATAGAGGACCAGTGTTGACTGTTTCTGATGGCAGCCAACAGAATTGTGAATGCAGCTCTGGGCTTTTATGAGTTGTAACTCAGGATTAGTACACGCTAAGTAATAGAATATAGTGTCTCAGCTTTTTATGTACTGTGGATTATATTTATACACAGTCTCATGAAGGCCACCTCTTGACCATAATCCCTATTATGACATATCGATGGCCATTTGACTTGGCTATTTTCTCTTGTTATGTTCCAAGGCTTGTTAAAAAGTCAGACTTTGACTCATGGGGAGCCACTTTCAAAAGGTTGTGCTAATGAGACAGATTCTCTTTCTCTGGGGGATGCCTCTTTGCACAGTCATAATGCAAAAACGGTCTTTGGCTTGAACCTCTTCTATTATCCGGAATGAGCGGCAGCTAGGAAGGTATGGTTCATGCTCTGTTGGGCACTAATTAACACTACATAACTTGTATCGGCCAAGGCTGTCAGAACTTCAGAAACAGCTGGGCGGCTGTGCTACGTGGTCTCCATAACTCCTATACAAGTGAGTGAGAGTCATAGTAACCAATAATACCAAGAAAAGACAATACTGCATAGTATGACCGCACATCTGAATAAAATACTATTTATTGAAAACACACCACATATACCTTAAAAATTGTATACAATAAGAAAAACAATGTGAGGAAACCATGATAAGTTCCACACCAACCCAGGACAATACATCAAGTCCACAATGGGACACACATGAGCTGTAGCAATTATATATATATGTATATAAGAAAATACCACTATAAGACTGATATTAAAAATCTTTTAGAAAATGTCACATCGAAGACTATACATGAGTGCACAGGTATATTCAAAATACTCATCTATTAGAGTGATGATACGGCATGTTGTCCGGGTAGAGAGCCCCATGTGTATCGCGGTTCTTGCCGGCTTCCTCCTCAGGGGTAATGCAGAGGTAATTTTTCTCTTTGTGCTATCATAGTAACAGAGTAAGGCTCCATTCACACGTCCTGTTTTTCTTTCCTGATTCGATCCTGATCCTGATCTGGATCCATTCATTTCAATGGGTCCTGAAAAAATCAGGATCGAGTCAGGAAAGAAAAACAGGACGTGTGAATGGAGCCTAACACAACCACTCAACTGTGTCCAGACCGCCTCTGGCCGCCATATCCAGAGCCATAGTCAGAGGTGCCTCTTACTAGAGGTAGGTGTGGGTCCAAGAGATGGAACCCATATCTATCAGACATTTATGGTTTGTACTGTGGGTACAGTATGCTATAATTGTCTGTGAGAGGAATGATCCTTTAACATCAGTCCACAATAAAAAAAAAAAAAAAGGAATAATAATAATTGGAGATATGCTACATCCAAAGACATAAAAACCCGTAATAAAATATTCCTGACCAGAAAGGTTTTGTCTCCTCATTTTCACGTTCTTTACTTTTAATTAGCATTCACTGCTTTATTCTAGGCGTCATATTTACACTTCTTTACTGATTTTAAGCATCAAGGAGAACTTTCAAATTGCTTTTCTTGTCGTTCATCTGAAAGTTGACTGAGATAACAACACCTCCTAAAATGAGATTCTGGCAACTGGCATACACAATGGCAGATTCATCCTCAAGTCATAGAGGTGTCAGGGCTCAGCAGAAGCATAAAGAACACAGATATCTGTGACGAACAACATGGAAGATGTACGGGCTGTGTCTGTACGGTCTGAATCAAACCTTCCAGACTTGGGACAGAGATATGGACAGATATGGACCACAGTAGAATGGTACAGTCTACAACCTTCGCCATCAATTGGCATTCTGGCGTAAAAACAAGTCACCACTTGAGGTACCCCTCAGTTTGGTACAAAAATGTGCAACTTTTTCTCCATTTTATTCACTTTTGCCACCTTTCAGAATAGTGCATTAGGCTTAGCTTTAAGACATGGGGCAGATTTACAATAATTTACCCCAGAAACTGGTGTCGATTATAGCGGAAGTCTACACCAGCACTATGAGCACTGGTGCAGGATTTGCCAAAAAGTCATGTGCCTCGTAATAAATTAGGTTACTGGTTACTCCAGCACACCATCGGATAAATCTCCAGTCTTAAGTTCTCCTTACATAAATGACCACAGTGAGTGATAACTCATATCTCAAAGGGGCTGCCTGAGATTGAAAAGAAAATGGAAAAAAAAGGGTATTTTGTGATTTTCCACAAACAGCACCACTTTTGTCCGTTGGTATCTGGTATGGTAGCTCAGCTCTATTCATTTGATTAGACAACACTAACACGCTACAGCACAATTAACATTCAAGATGATGGCTTTCAACATGGCAGAGAGTAAAGGATAGCTGCCTTACGTCTGGTGGCATTAGAGGCAGAGCTTTTTAAGAGCTCATTTGCATCCCTGTCTTCCCAGAATTCCAGAGGAGCATGTATGTCCTATAAGTCTCCTCACACCGACTAAGGCACTCTCCCCAAGGAGAGATAGTACCCCCCAAATCCTGACTTAGGCCTCTCACCTAGTAAAGCCAGCTCTCTGCTCTGCACTGATGAGGGACAATCACCCCAAAACAGCTGGCTGCAGATGAGATGCTGGCTTCGTCAATATCTGAGTCATGTCTCAAGGCCTATTTATAGGGTTGAACATTGACTTATAGGATAACTGCCTTATATCTGGTGGCATCAGAAGCAGAGCTTGTTAACAGCTCATTTGCATCCCTTGCTTTTTAAAGGGAACCTGTCAGCTCCGAAACGCCCCCTGAACTAGAGTAAGCGTTGTATAGTGTAAGTGATGCTGAATCCGAATATGTAAGTTTTATCTTTATACTCACTTCCATTCAGATGCTGTGCTCCCACAAACTGGCAGTAAAATGCGTCAGGACCCCCAGAACTGCTCAGATCCTCCTAAAATATTTATAAATATATATTTATTATCTCCACCCCCCTCCAGATAATTATTTGTGGCCATAATTTCAGGATGGCCAAGCGGGGAAGGGGCGGGCAGGCTGGCGGGCGGCAGCGCGATTTGAACCCTCCCTGCCTGCCCCGATGTTAGGATGGCCGAGCGGTTTGCAAGCAGAGTGTCAGCATACAGCTGATACTCTACTTGAAACTGCTGACATCGGTGCTGGCACCAATGTCAGCTGTTTAACCCCTTCCATGCCGGGAGCTCCCTCCCTCTCCCATCAGGTCGCTGTTGTGCCGTGGCAGGAACCCGATGCTTGATGGGATCACAAAGGGAGGAAGCTCCCTCCCTCCTCCATCGGGACAGCTGCTCTACTGTGGCAGCGTCCCGATGGTTACCATGGCAACCGGACGTTTTCACAGGCGGCCGGCTTGCCATGGTATAGCTAAGCCTGATCAAGCTCCTGCTAAAGAGAGAAAAAAACTGTAGCCTATGTGCGCTCCCGCGGCCACCTGACAGGCTGGTGCTTTTTCCTTTAATGTGCAAGCATAACCACCGCTGCTGGACTGCAGGGTGGTCATAACCATGGAAACAAGCAGTGTATAATGTGATGTAAAAATTAATCCAGCCAGTAAAGGAGGCAATATGGATAATCACAATACATTAGAAAGAACCTTTTATTAACAACCCCTTTAACTCCAGACACATGAAGTCTGATGGATTATGCCATCATTTTTTTTCTTTTAGATTAGTACAGAATATGACAGAAAAAAACCTCAGTATGGAAGAGTCATATGGAGATAGAGTTGCCCTGCGTACCTCTATGAAAGACGTATTTTAGCTCCGCACATAATTGAGATGTAACGCGACCCGTGTGCATTAGCTTTAAGTGCGAGGCCATATATAGCACTTTTGTTATGATGGTTTAGCTGCGGATTTTCCTAAAGCCTGCTGCAGCTGAGCACTGCTCCAAGTCATAGACATATTTCTTTTCGGTTGATTAGATAAATCAGCATTCCCGTGTCGCTAAGGGGAAGAAGTGAATGGTAAAGGTAGAGCTCCCAGTGACTGAAAGCTGCTCTATCAATCAGCCCTTCAGCGACAGGGAGGCAATGATCAGTGTGACTTAGAGAAGAACTGGGGCTGGTGCTGACACTAGAAATCAGATGAGAACAGCTTCATGGGGAGATAGTATTAACATAAGTCATTAAAGGGGTTATCCAATGATTAAGGTAAAAAAGCAAGAAACAGACATCATATAGGACATGACAATCTCTTTCTAACAAAGCTAGAACCAGTCCTGTGCCTCACATAATGCAGCGTCCCACTAACAGTGGTTCACTTTAAACTGTAATGTCATTTTACATATTGCATATTGTGTGTTTGGTAAGATTATCCATCTAGGCTGATGTAGTTATACTCCTCACCTCTAGATGGAGCTAGTCCATTCTGCTACCACCCCTCTGTACAGAGGAGGGTGAAGTTGGTAGTTGGTGAAGGAAGTGGAAGAGTGAGTCATCCCAGGGCTGAGGACAAGGAAAGGAAGCAAGCCTCAGTATCTCTGCAGCAGATAAATGCCACTGGAAAACCCAGAAGCCAGTGAAACCAGTATTCAGACTGCAGCCAGAACAAAGTGCTACCAAGTGGTACACCAGGTGGAGGTAATCCATATTTCAGTTGTTTTGGACTCCATCATTTACAAGTTCCCAGGAGAAGCTCCACAGCCCCTGAGGAAGTTACTGGATGATAAAGTGCACTATTATCCATAAATCTGAATCACACCTTACCTATCAGGAGTGTGAACTTAATGCTCAAATTGTACCCAAGCTTGGCTGTTATTGTAGAGACTATTTATATACGTATTGCAAGTTAGAGACCCAGCCTACTTGGAAAGCCTACCATCCCAACCTTTTTGGTGAACTATCCTGTGTGCATTATCTGTACCAACAAGGAGAACTCAGTAATCCAGTAAACAGTACCTTGTTCATCCCAAAACTGCCTCCTCATCATTACAAAGGGTGTGTCTACCTTTAAAAAGACACTGGCGTCACGAAACACCAGGGCCCAGCCGTCCGACACGGTCAAACTCAACATCCAGGGCACCTCACCTGACCATCCTGGAGCCCTGCGTACGGAGCGTGCCCCGAGGGAAGTCATGTCCACCCTCCACACAACTGCGCACTGCCCAGGGAAGATTCAACCAACCGTGCTATTTGTGCCGCCCCCCTTTATGCAGAGGAACCTAGAGGGCGGACCCTAAGTGAGCGCAGAGGCCTGAGTGTTACAAGCGGAACCAAAAGTGCAGATCAAGGGTTCCCAGGGGACAAGCAAGCTAGCGGTACCCCTAACAGAGAGAAGCGGTAGCGATTCTATGCAGAGAAAATTCGTGTCACTGGTTCTGCATCGCTGACCCAGTAAAGCTGAGTGAGTGCAAAATCACCAAAATTAACCTTAGTCTAGACTGTCGGAAGTTACAGTCAGCTTTGTGGAACATTACATGCGCTAATATTGCGCTGCTGCCGCCATTCTTAAAGGGCCAGACGCCTTATAAAACTGTGGTTGCCCATAGCAACACTACAGAAAATTGCTGCAAATCCTATTTAAATCGCATAATTGTGAAAGCCTGTTATCGCTATGTCAGATCAGGAGAACAACGTGCAGCCTGACCCCCAGCGGGTCCCCTACAGCGGCCACAGCTAGTCCTCACACACCGCCAGCCGCTGCGGCACCAACCATGATGCCTTTAACAATGCCTTATTTTCTTGGAGCACCCTGGTTTCCAAGATATTCTGGGGAAGCTCATACTTTAAAGGAATTTAAAGAAAAAATGTTGGCTGTATTCAGATTGTACCCTGTGTCAGCAGATCAACAGATGGAAATTCTCCTTGCACAATTGGAAGGTGCAGCTCTCAGAGAAGTGAAATCCTGGCCGAGCTCAGAGAAAAAGACAGTGGAGCAGATACTTGAACGACTCTACGTCACGTTTGAACCCAGGTCTGCGTCAGAAGTCAAGATGAGATTCTTCGGCAAGAAACAGCAGCCTGGTGAGTCACTCAGAGATTTTGCATTATCTTTACAAGAAGCCCTTAGAGCTGTGATACAGATAGATCCTCATGAAGCAGTGGATCAAGATAAAACACTGAGAGAGCAATTTATTGAAGGTGTTAGAACAGAAACCTTAAAGAGCCAGTTACAAATGTTAGCTACACAACACCCAAGTTCTACCTTCCTAGACTTCAAAGAGCTAGTTATCAGTGTTCTGGGAAAAGACCCACAACCAGAACCTGCTAGGCCTACCGAACTATCTGTAGATAAGCCTACTAGAGCTCCAACATATCATCCCATAGTGAATCAGGAAGCCCAAGCTCCGGTTCCTGATGCAGTTGCTGCCTTGACAGAGCAAGTTAACTTCTTGACAAAAAGTCTAGAGAAAGTATGTAAGAAACTGGAACAGTGGGAGAAACCTATATTGATGGAGGATGAGACACCGTTACCACGGAAACATTTCCCTCCTGATAATAGAGAGACTTATCCTAGAAGTCCGGGTAAACGACCCATCTGTAGACATTGTCGCAAGCCAGGCCATACAGAAAGCCGGTGCTGGCAGTTAAACGGTCGACCCCTGAGGCCAAGGACCGCCCCTCGGGAGGTAGAACAGTAGGTCCAGAAGATCCCGACTGGATGCCCAGATATGTAGGAGCCTGTCCAGAAGTGGTTCTCAGAATTAATGGTGTTCCCTTTGTTGCTTTATTGGACACTGGATCTCAAGTCACAACTATTCAACAGACTGCATTTGAAAAATACTGGGATCATGATCAGTTAACGCAGCCACCAGAATCCTGGCTGAGCATTATAGCCAGCAACGGCAAACCTGTACCCGTACATGGATACTGGGAACCAACTCTTCAAGTGGGAGGAACTACACTACCCCAACAAGGTATCATTGTAGTACAAGTGAGGGAAGATAACAACCCTCCTGTTGTCCTAGGAATGAACGTCCTTAGGAACTGTTATACTGAAATGCTTGAAGCTTTATACAAATCCATGCCTACAGCTTCACCTGCCTCCAAAAAGGTGATACAAGAGACCATCCGTGTGTTAAGTGCACAACAGAAATTTGCTAATGAGAAAGGTGAAATTTGCTGTGCTCGCATCAGAGATAACCAACCAGTGATCCTGAAACCTAATACTGAAACACTTTTGTGGTGCCAAGCTGCTCTTGGAATTCAAGGTCAAGACTACCAAGCCCTGGTAGAACCTATTCACCTGAGAGACTATCCTCTAGTCCGAGCTGCAAGAAGCCTAGTGACCGTTTCGCAAGGTAAAGTGCCAATTTGTCTCCTAAACTTAAGTAATAACAGTATTACCTTGCACAAGCACTGCTCTGTTGCTCAATTGTTACAAGTCACTTTTCAAGATATAATCAGTGTATCTGCAGCTACAGCTCAACAGTCTTCTCAGAAGCTGAATACTCCAGATAACACCCCAAATCCGTTGTGGTGGAAAGAACTCCACGTGGGAGATGCTTCTACGCCTCAAGAACAAATTGAAGGAGTCTTTAAAAGTTGTGAAAGATCATCAACCAGCCTTCAGTAAACATCCTACAGATTATGGAGAGGTCAGTGTTATCAAGCACATCATCCCTACAGGTTCACACCCTCCAATCAAAGAAAGGTACCGACCTATACCACCAACTATGTACCAATCTGTGAAGAAGATGATCCAAGAGATGAAGGATTCCAAAGTCATCCAAGACAGCCATAGTCCATGGGCTGCCCCTTTAGTTCTTGTCCGGAAAAAAGATGGTAACATACGATTCTATGTGGACTACAGAAAGATTAATCAAATTACCCACAAGGATGCATATCCTTTACCAAGAATCGAGGAGTCCTTGACAGCATTAGGATCCTCAGCTTACTTTTCAACCCTGGATTTAACCAGCGGGTATTGGCAAGTCCCCATGGCTCCTGAAGATCGTGAAAAAACAGCATTTACTACCCCTATGGGCCTATTTGAATTTAACTACATGCCCTTTGGACTTTGCAATGCGCCTGGAACTTTCCAGAGACTAATGGAACGCTGTTTAGGCCATAAGAACTTTGAAACTGTTTTACTATACCTGGATGATGTCATCATCTATTCTAGATCCTATGAAGACCACTTAAAACATCTTGCCAAAGTTTTTCAAGTTCTCATCAAGTATGGACTCAAAGTTAAACCTTCTAAGTGCTACCTACTGAAACCAGAAGTCAAGTACCTGGGACATGTTGTCAGTTCTGAAGGTGCCAAACCAGATCCAGAGAAGATTGCTGCAGTCCAGAATTGGCCTACTCCTACCACAGTAAAGGAGGTGAGAAGTTTTCTTAGTTTTGCAGGATACTACAGACGCTTCATCCCTCACTTCGCCCAGATTGCAGAACCAATACAGGAACTCGTGAGAGGACATCCCAAGAAATATCAGAAAACCCAGATAAAAATTGAATGGAATGAAGATCGAGAAATTGCCTTCCAACTCCTAAAGAAGAAGTTGACCGAGCCACCTGTCTTAGGCTATCCAGATTACCAACAGCCATTCCATCTCTACACAGACGCCAGTAAGAAAGGTCTGGGAGCTGTCCTGTCTCAACTGCAAGAAGGTAAAGAGAGAGTAATTGCTTATGCTAGCAGATCTCTTAGAGGTGCCGAAAAGAATGACCAAAACTATAGCTCCTTCAAGCTGGAATTTCTCGCACTTGTGTGGGCTGTCACTGAAAAATTTAAAGACTACCTCGCAGCAACACCATTTGTAGCCTATACTGATAATAATCCACTTGCGCATCTCAACACAGCCAAATTAGGAGCCTTAGAACAAAGATGGGCCTCACGTCTTGCCAACTACAACTTCGTAGTCAAGTACAGAACAGGCAAGTCAAATGAAAATGCAGATGCCTTATCCCGCCTGCCTAACAGAGAAGATCCTACAGAGCAGGAAGACATATGGGAAGAAGTGGAGATGCCAGCTTTCTACAAGCAATTTGCTCAACAAGATGTAATCACCATCAAAGGTAAAGAAGTTCTTCATTTCCAACAACAGAGAAATCCAGAACCCCAAGTTGGGAAAGAAAGATGGATCAAATTGCAAACTGAAAGTCGAGTATTAGGTGAGCTACAAGATTTCTTCACTAGTGGAAGAACACCAGAAAGAATCCGCAGAAAGAATGCAGATCCCGAGCTAACGAAACTGTGGAGACACAGAAAACAACTCTTCATGCAAAAGGGACTAATGTTAAGAAGAACTCTAGATCCCATCACCAATGATCGGCTGTATCAAATTCTAGTACCTCGCCGAGATGCCAGAATTGTCCTTGAAATGTACCATGATAGGTCAGGACACTTTGGTGTACAGAAAACAGAAGCTACCATCCGCAGAAGATTTTATTGGATTGGAATGAGAGAAGATATTGAAAATTGGTGTCGAGAATGTCCTACTTGTGCCATTGGAAGAAATGAAAAACATGACCAAAGAGCACCATTACATCCAATTGTAAGCCGAACACCTCTAGAAATCGTAGCTATTGATCACGTCAAGCTAGAACCAAGTCGTTCAGGCTATACCTACGCCATGACCATGATTGATCACTACACCAAATTTGTAGTAGCTGTCCCTGTTAAAGACTTAACAGCCAAAACCACAGCAAATGTATTCTGGAAGAATTTCCTATTACCATATGGATGCCCTGAAAAAATTCTTACAGATCAAGGATCTGCCTTTGAATCCCAACTCTTCCATGAACTGTGTTCACTTCACAATTGTCAGAAGCTAAGAACAACAGCTTATCATCCTCAAGGAAATGGACTTTGTGAAAAAATGAACCAAACTCTAATAGAGATGTTGAGAAATGTACCACCTGAAGAAAGAACCAATTGGCCAAATCTACTACCTCAATTGATGTACCTGTATAACAACACTATCCATTGTTCTACTGGATACACTCCGTATTATCTTATGTTTGGTCGTCAAGGAAGACTACCTGCAGACCTCACATTGGACGTCCAAGTTCCAGATTCCATCAATCCCCTACCAAGATCAGATTGGGTGAAGGAACATAAGAAACGCTTAGCTGATGCCAACAGATTGTCCAAATCCGCATGGCAAATGCACGCCAAAAACAACAAAAAGACTATGACCAATCTGCAAGAGCAGAACCCTTTCAAATAGGTGACCATGTCTGGTTAAGAATAACCATCGTACTAGCAAGCTGGATAGCAAATGGGAAAGAGAACCCTACAAAATCACAGCTATTCCTAATGTTGAGACTGATATCTACCAGATCACCAAAGAAAACAGAGCACCTCAAATCGTGCATCGCAACCGGCTTAAGCTATGTCTGAAAGAAATTGCCCAAGAGGAAGAAGTTCCAACCTCAGAGCAAATGCCAGAAGAACCAGCTGCTGGAAAAGGAATCCACACCATCTATTGGAGAACAATTAATGAACTCTGATCCTCTACATTGGTTCCTTACACCCTGGCTCAATTTCCTGGTTCCTGCTAAAACAGATGCAGTGCCGTCTCACCTATAGAACAAGCAAGTGAAGACCTCCCGTCAGTTGGAGCTGATCGCCCAGAATCGACGCCTATGGAGTCGCCAGAACTAAGAAGATCACAAAGGACCACCAAGGTCAGCTGCCTGCTCAATACCAGGACTTCCAGATGCAGCAGCAACTTAGGAGAAGACTTCCAGCCACTCCTGGGGAGCCTTCTTCACCTTGAACCTTCATTGGCCTACCTTATGCGGAGCTACAGAGCCAGAGTAATAGACTTTGCTTCATTCTAAGGACTCTCTAAAGACTCCTTTGCTTTTGTTTTGCACGCGTCAAGTTTTGTGCCCGGAGATGGACTCTAACGCACCAGGCCTCCGTGATGTTCTGCAACGTTTAAGCTTTGTGCCCAGGGAACGGACTCATGCCCTGTGAGCCTCCTGAGAAGTGTTCCTGTTTTTTGTTTTTGCCCCTTTTTTCTTATTTTATTATGGACTATCCTGGATTATTGTTCGCTGTACCAGGTCAGCGCCCCTGATCCCTTTGCACCAGAGAGACTATGGCCCTTGCCACTATATGCCTGACATATATATGTATTTATTATTGCATGCATGCTCTCTACCTTTTGTCTTTTCAGGCGACCCGACGGCGTGGCAAAATTTAGGCGCCGAGGGCGGCTTCCCTCAAACAAGGGGGAATGCAGGCGTCCCACTAAACAGTGGTTCACTTTAAACTGTAATGTCATTTAACATATTGCATATTGGTGTTTGGTAAGGTTATCCATCTAGGCTGATGTAGTTATACTCCTCACCTCTAGATGAGCTAGTCCATTCTGCTACCACCCCTCTGTACAGAGGAGGGTGAAGTTGGTAGTTGGTGAAGGAAGTGGAAGAGTGAGTCATCCAGGGCTGAGGACAAGGAAAGGAAGCAAGCCTCGGTATCTCTGCAGCAGATAAATGCCACTGGAAAACCCAGAAGCCAGTGAAACCAGTATTCAGACTGCAGCCAGAACAAAGTGCTACCAAAGTGGTACACCAGGTGGAGGTAATCCATATTTCAGTTGTTTGGACTCCATCATTTACAAGTTCCCAGGAGAAGCTCCACAGCCCCTGCGGAAGTTACTGGATGATAAAGTGCACTATTATCCATAATCTGAATCACACCTTACCTATCAGGAGTGTGAACTTAATGCTCAAATTGTACCCAAGCTTGGCTGTTATTGTAGAGACTATTTATATACGTATTGCAAGTTAGAGACCCAGCCTACTTGGAAAGCCTACCATCCCAACCTTTTTGGTGAACTATCCTGTGTGCAT
>ONZH01023456.1:0-25874 GCA_900303285.1 Rhinella marina | reverse complement strand
GCATCTATGCCTCTTTTGATGCAACCCATTATCTTATTGGCCTTGGCAGCAGCTGTCTGACACTGGTTTCTGCAGATTAGTTTGCTGTTCACTAAAATTCCTAGGTCCTTTTCCATGTCAGAGTTACCCAATATTTTACCATTTAGTATATACTGGTGACTTGCATTATTCCTTCCCATATGCATAACCATACATTTGTCAGTGTTAAACCTCATCTGCCACTTCTCTGCCCAAGCCTCCAGTCTATCCAGATCCATCTGTAGCAGTGTACTGTCCTCTTCTGTGTTAATTACTTTACACAGTTTAGTGTCATCTGCAAAAATTGATATTTTACTGTGCAAGCCTTCTACAAGATCATTAATAAATATATTGAAGAGAATAGGGCCCGATACTGACCCCTGTGGTACCCCACTAGTTACAGTGACCCAATCTGAGTATGTACCATTAATAACCACCCTCTGTTTTCTATCACTGAGCCAGTTACTTACCCACATATAGACATTCTCTCCTAGGCCAAGCATTCTCATTTTATATACTAACCTTTTATGTGGTACAGTGTCAAATGCTTTGGAGAAGTCCAGATATAAGACATCCATTGATTCGCTGCGGTCCAGTCTAGAACTTACCTCCTCATAGAAAGCTAGAGAGCTGTGGCTTTCGCCAGTCAATCTACAGCCAGGCATGTTTATATCCGATAACGGCCACAACTTGGTAGCGGCTTTGGAGCTGGCCAACCTCCCACACATACCATGCCTGGCCCATGTCTTCAACTTAGTGGTTCAGCGGTTTCTGAAAACATATCCGAATTTGTCTCAGCTACTGGTGAATCTGCGTCGCCTGTGCGTCCATTTCCGCAAGTCACCGACAGCTTTAGCTGGCCTGGCAGCCCTGCAGCAGCGCTTGCGGTTGCCGGCTCACCGACTGCTGTGCGACCTGAGCACGCGATGGAATTCCACCTTACACATGTTGAGCAGGCTTTGTGAGCAGCAGAGAGCAGTAGTAGAATACCAGCTGCACCACGGTCGGCACCTTTCTAGTCAGCTTCCGCTCTTCACAAGCGACGAGTGGGCATTGATGTCTGACCTCTGTGAGGTGTTACAAACTTTGATGAATCTACACAGGTGGTGAGCGGTGATAATGCAGTTATCAGCGTAACCATCCCACTTCTGTGTCTGCTAAAAAACTCACTGCTCACAATAAAGGCCAATGCTCTGTGTGTGGAAGAGGTGGAAATGGGGGAAGACCCTACACAGGGTGATAGCCAGAGCAGCATCAATTCGTCTTCTCAGCTCCAATTGGAGGAGGAGGAGGAGATGGTTGCCACAGCTACACAGGGTAGGCATACCACGTTTACACCATCTCTTTGGCGTGGATGGTCTGAAGAGGAGCACGAGGAGGATATTGAGAGTCATGCTCCTGGTGGGGAGAGCGAAGCCTTGTCTGTTGGGACTCTGGCACACATGGCTGACTTCATGCTAGGCTGCCTTTCCCGTGACCCGCGCGTTATACGCATATTAGGCAACACGGATTACTGGTTGTTCACCCTTCTCGACTCCCACTACAAAGAGAACTTCCCATCTCTCATTCTTGTGGTGGAGTGGACAAGTAAAATGTTGCAATACCAGAAGGACCTTGTCGAAAAATTGCTCCACAAATTTCCATCTGACAATGCTGGCGACAGAGTACGTAGTTCCTTGACCACCCGAGGAGGGGAGACGAGGGGAAGACACAGCAGTTCCAACAAAGGCAAGGCGACACTCTCCAAGGTCTGGGACAGTTTTATGACACCCCACCAGCACCCTCACCCTGAAGAGCTGCCTAGTGTGACAAGGAGGGAAAAGTTTTGGAAGATGGTAAAGGAGTACGGATGTGTCAACGTCCTCAGCGATCCCTCTGTGCCGTATAATTATTTGGTGTCTAAGCTGGACACTTGGCACGAACTAGCGCTCTACGCCTTGGAAGTGCTGGCCTGCCCTGCCGCCAGCGTTTTGTCTTAACGGGTATTTTGTGCCGCTGGGGGCATAATTACTGATAAGCGCATCCGCCTGTCAACTGACAATGCTGACAGGTTGACGCTTATCAAAATGAACAAGGCCTGGATTGCCCCTGACTTCTGTATTCCACCAAAAGGAAAGCGGTTTAACATGAAGGAAACTTAGTTTTAGTGTGTATTGAATACACTGTATTGTCATGCACCCCTTCCTCTTCTCGTCCTCTTCCTCCTCTTCCTCCATCATATGAAACAGCTTATTAGGCTGCCCTCCAAGTCCAACAGCTGGGCCTGCACCCGAATTTGTTAGCCACTCAGCTCACCAGCTGGGCCTGCAACATAATTTTTGGGCCTGTCAGCTCATCAGCAGGCACTCAACCATAATGTCAGCTTGGCAGTAGGGTGTCACACTTAAATGTTTTTAACAGTCTGCTCTTCTGCAGAATGTCACATGAAGAATATAATGTTTTCGACTGTCATCTTGGCATTAGCGTGTCACACTTAAATATTTTTATCAGTCTGCTATTCTGCAGAATGTCACATCAATAATATAATGTATTCGACGGTCAGCTTGGCATTAGCGTGTCACACTTAAATATTTTTATCGGTCTGCTCTTCTGCAGATTGTCACATCAAGAATATAATGTATTCGACGGTCAGCTTGGCATTAGCGTGTCACACTTAAATGTTTTTAATGGTCTGCTCTTCTGCAGAATGTCACATTAAAAATATCATTCTTTTGGACGGTCAACTCGGCATTAGAGTGTCACACTTGAAAATGTTTAACGGTCTGCTACGCAGCGGAATGTCACATGAAGAATATCATTCTTTTGGACGGTCAGCTTGGCATCAGCTTGTCACCCTTAAATTTGGTACAGTTTGATAAAGTACGGTGGCAGCAGCATGGAGTCCGATTCCATTATTCACAGCTCAAGTATTCAGTCCACCCAGCTTGGTTTGAACACTCAAATTTTTTAAGTAAACGATTCCGGCCCCCGGGACACAGAACGAACAGCATCAGGGAGGCGCCAAGAGGCAGGGGCTGCAACAGGTGGTAGCTCACCTCACCTCCCTAATCCTAAACTTCAAGCTTTTTAAGTGCAGCAACTTAGATAAACGCAATAGGACATGGAATTACCGCATAGAGCGAGAGTGGAACGGCTGACGTGGCACACGCCGCTAGGGGGCCCCCGGCCTCCCGCGGCGGATAGAGAAAAAAGCAACGGTCATCAGCGACTCTGAGCGGTGCGGTGGCAGCAGCATGTGTCCATTACATTTTTTGGATGGTCAGCTCGGCAGCAGAGTGTCACTCTTCCATTTTTTGGACAGTCTGTGCAGCAGCAGAATAGCAAGCCTATTGTTTTTGAGTGTTAGCAGCAGGCCATCAATGATAATTTTTCACGTGTGTGTCTGATGCCCTACTTTATGTGTAATAAAGTGTGTATTGGAGTGCCTGATCCTTGTAATTTTTGGCAGCCCTTTCCCTTAGTGCATAGGCTTTATGAGTGTCTGAGTCCCACAATTATACCACAATGTGAATAAGGCCCTGCTTTATATGATATACCGGTTGTATGGGGGTGCCTCATCCGTGTAATTTTTGGCAGTACTTGCGCTTAACTTACAAGTAAATCTATGTTTCCTAACAATGTTTCCTGTAAAATCGATGTTATCTTGGGTTTTTTTTGGGTATTTTTGTAATTCCGTAAAAGTGGCGTCATAGTAGGCCATCATCGTTAATAGCAGCGACTTCGGTGTCCAAGATGCATCCAGACATCCTCCCCATGCTGTTCCCTAACCATTTCTGTGTTGTTTCCACCTTTTTCTGACGTTTCCCTATGGACCAGACACCCTCCCCTCATCCGAGCAGGGGGTGCCTGGTCTTCTCCCATTGACTTCCATTATAATTGGGTGCTCGGGCGAGCACTCGAGCACCACCTAGTGTTCGGCCAGAGCATCCGAGCACCCGAACATCGGGGTGCTCGATCATCACTACACGCCACCCATGCCCCAATCATCTATACAAAATTTTACTTTAATGAGAACAACAAATTGAAGTACCTAAAAGACATGTGGGCTTAAATAATGCATGTAAATAGTGACTCTCCTCCATATACAGCTCAACAGTCCCAAAGTCAGGTACAAAAAGTAACAAGAGGTTAATGGCTGAAGGACATATGTTGTTAATGGAGTGTATTCTGAGCAGAGGCTGACTACAAGTGGGGTGCCACAAGGATCTGTTCTGGGCCTGTTCTGTTTAACATGTTTGTAAGTGACATAAGGGATGGCTTGTTAGGGAAGGTTTGCTTGTTTGCTAATGACACAAAAGTGTGTAATAGGGTTGATGTTCCAGGAGGTGTCTGTAATATGGAGAATGATTTATCTTTATTAGATAAGTGGTCAAAACAATGAAAACTGCAGTTCAATGTTTCCAAATGTAAAATAATGCACTTGGGGAGAAGAAACCCTCTATCTGAGTATCGTATTGGCAGTTCTGTGTTAACAAAGACTTCAGAAGAGAAGGATTTGGGGGTAGTCATCTCTGACAGCCTCAAAATGAGTAACCAATGCAGCCAGGCGGTAGGGAAAGCAAATCGTATGCTTGGCTGCATAGCTAGAGGTATAACAAGCTGAAAGAGGGAGATTGTGATCCCTCTGTATAGTGCTCTAGTGAGACCACATCTGGAATACTGTGTTCAATTCTGGAGACCTCATCTGCAAAAGGATATTGCTAAAATAGAACGGGTCCAAAGAAGAGCTACAAAAATGGTGGAAGGTCTAAAGCATAGAACTTATCAAGAAAGACTCAGAGATCTTAATATGTATAGCTGGAGAAAAGAAGAGACAGGGGGGACATGATTGAAACCTTTAAATATGCTAAAGGACTGAATAAAGTTCAGGAGGGAAGGGTTGTTAATAGGAAACTGAACACAAGAACAAGGGGGCACAATCTGAGGTTAGTTGGGGGGAAAATCAAGAACAACATTAGAAAATATTATTTCACTGAAAGAGTAGTAGAAGCTTGGAACAAACTTCCAGCAGAGGTGGTTGATAAATCCACAGTAACTGAATTTAAACATGCCTGAGATAAACATGAATCTATCCTAAGATAACAATAAAGGAATAATAAAAGGGCAGACTAGATGGACCAGGTGGTCTTTTTCTGCCGTCAATCTTCTATGTTTCTATGTTTCTAATGGCAGTAGTAGAGGTATGTGGGGTAACTCCAATGGTGATGAAGAATGCATGTAATAAAAGTGATATGGGTCCATAATAGTGGTCATATTAGAATTATAATAATACTTTTTGTTGTATTTTCATTACTGTTGTAGTAGTGCTATGGGTTTAGAATCAATAATGAAGACATGGAATTTGCCGCAGCAGCCCAATTTTGTAGTCAGGTCCAAATTAATAGATGCAGAGCCAACACAGATAGCCAGGGCCAGCAATACCATATTGTGATATATATCTCCACCCCAGCAGATCCAAATACCACATTGCATCACAAAATATTGCCCAAGCAGCAAAAATACTTCCCACAAACTGCCCATCTGTAGTGGCCAGTGCCAGCTGCCACATTCTGTCCTCCTACTCCAGTTGACTAAGGACGGGAATATAGTTGAATTCAGGAGTCAAGAGGGGAGCGTCAGATCATTACTTACCTGGCTGGCAGCCATAAGGAGGGCACAGGTGCCCCCTGGGCATTGACCCACCAGGAAGTTTCCCTGTAGAATCCAAGGTCAGCCCACCCCTGCCCAGAATAACCGAAGAATATGATGGTCTTAGCAGTTGTAAAAAGTGGATTAGTATTCTATAACATAAAATTGTTACAAGTAAGGCTGCACATAAGCTAAAGTATTATCTGCTTAAAGGACTAGAAACAGTGTTCTGGCAGCTTCCAATGTAAGATCCCTACAGTCCACTAATCTGTGTGTTCACAAATTTGCTGGGGAAGCCTTTGAAGACATATATAGACATGCCAAAATCACAAAGGACCACTGAAATGATAACATAGTTAAAAATGTGCATAATTGTCTTTTTTCTTTTGTTTTAAATTGTCTTTTATTAAAGGAATTTTAAACAATAGTAAGAGCGAAATATTAATGGTTATAAGAACTTTTAGCCTGTGTCAATCATGTACAGTATCTAGCTATACAAGTAAGAAATCATGCACACTAATGCATGGGCACTGTCCGTGTCTGGTGCTGACAGAAGCAGGCTAATTAACTTGAATTGGTCAGTGATCCATCCGCACCACAAAAAAAACAGAACAGGCTAGGGTTGTGTACATTAGCCCTTAGGGTGCATTCACATGACCGCAAGTCCACAAAATGCAGATCCGCAAAAAATATGGCTTATGGCTGATGTCTGACGTCCGCGCTGCCTCTGTTTTTATTGTGGACGTATTGAAACAATGCCTATTCTTGTCTGCAAAATGGACAAGAATAGGACATGTTCTATCTTTTTTGCAGGACTGCGTAATGGACATACAGATGCAAACAGCAAACGTGTACTGTCCTTTTTTTGCGCATCCATAGAAATAAATGGGTTCATGTGCAATCCACAAAAAAAACAAGAAAACAAATTGGATGCAGACCAAAAATATGTTCATGTGAGTGGGGCCTTATGTCAGTTGTTAACAGCAGTGGTACCAGCAGTACAGTGATGAATTTACCCAATCTTGCATTCAGCTACTTAACATTTGCCTAAAACACTAATATGGCATTATAGACTACACTTAGACTCAATATTGTGCTAAATATTTAACTGTCTCTTTAAAAGCCAGCTGCAGCTTCTGTTCATCAATGGAAAAATGAAACTAAAATAGGAAACATAGGAAATGATTAGGAGTTAGAATTTCTCTTGACTTTACAAAGTGTTAGGCACCTGAATATATTCCTTAAATAGTCCACCTACAGTATTATTTCGGAACAACAAAAGCCTCTACAGTAATACCAGAAATGTTGTTAACACTGCATATTTTCAAGCATTTTATTGTCTATTTTTTACTGGTTCCCTGCAGAATGAACGCAGCACAGAAGGCAATTTTGCAAAGTACTTAGCAGAAAACTATTATCTACTAATTATTAGAAATTGCATGTTGCTTTTAATTGCATAAATAAATAGCTCTACCTGAAAGCCATTACAAACTGTTTGTCTATAAAGGCTTTGTAATTTTCATGTGCAATAATCAGATTGTTAACTATTCCTTCTCAGAATGTGCTCATTATTTTTTTTTCTAATTATTTGTCTCTATCCACCATGAGTTTTGAAAAAATAACACAAATTCTAAAAATGAGTAAAAACTAGATCACATAACTCACAAAAGGAGATAATACACAAGGCATAATCCTCTGAGGCCAATAAAAAAGGGAAATAATACTCAAAGTCATGAATTTAAAGTCATTATTATGAGAATAAGGTTTTGAGAAAAAAATAAGATTTAAAAATCATAATTATTAGAAAAGCTTAAAGCAGATCACTACATTAAAGGGGTTTTCTGGGATTTTACTACTGATGACTAGTGATGAACGAACCTGCTTGTAACGAGCGGTTCAATGCTCGGATCCCCTGCGCTCCCCTGCCCGCAGCCATCCGGATCCGTCCTCACCCGACTGTAAGTCAATGGGGATGGATCCGTTTGGTGTCACACACTGGTTTGTGACTAGTGTGTGACACCAAACGGATCCGTCCCCATTGACTTACAGTCGGGTGAGGACGGATCCGGATGGCTGCAGGCAGGGGATCCGAGCATTGAAACGCTCGTTACGAGCAAGTTCGCTCATCACTACTGATGACCTGTCCTCAGGATAGGTCATCTGTATCTGATCAGTGTTGGTCCGACACACCCGGGACCCCTGCCATTCAGCTGTTTGAGAAGGCACCGGCTCTCCCATGAGCGCTGCGGCCTTCTCTAAGCTTTTCCTAGGCCAGTGACGTCACGTTCATTGGTCATGTAGCCTTGGAGCGGCTCAGCCCCATTCAAGTAAATGGGGCTGAGCACAATATGAAGCACAGCCACTGTACAATGTATGGCGCTGTGCTTGGTGAGCTGAGAGAAGATAGTGGCGCTCACAGGAGCACCGGTACCTTCTCAAACAGCTGATCGGCGGGGGTCCTGGGTGTTGGACCCCCACCGATCAAATACTGATGACCTATCCTGAGGATAGGTCATCAGTAGTAAAATCCTGGACAACCCCTTTAAACAATGAAAGTCCAAAAAATCTCAGAGGGGAACATTTATTAAAACCGGCTTTTTAGACCCGGTCTTAATAATGCCTATACCTGGCGGTGGATCCGCTGCTGTTATGGAGAGGTGCAGCCCTCTCCATAACGAGTAGTGGTATTGGTCGGCACTCCTGTTCAGTGGGTTGGTGCTCAGTGGTAAGAACTATAGCCATAAAAATTGACAAAACCACGGCACTCAAGGTATATTGGAAGTTAAGTCAGTTTATTCATCCATCCACAATAATAAATAGCCAAGGGCCAACGTTTCGGTCTACAACTCAGACCTTGTTCACGGCCTGCTTGGCGTCCAGCGATCCGTTTGATGGAGGATGGCATCTCCATAACTTCGGCGCATCCACCACCACTTCTAAATGTAAGACAGCTTCCTTGCAGTCTTATATTTAGACCATTTGGTAAATGAGACGGGCCTGCCAGCCCTTCCCGTTCCACGCCCACTTTTTTAGGCCTGGCATGAGAGGGGAGAAAGAGCAGATTGCGGAGCAAAGGACCTATGCGTTGCAATCTGCATCAGAAATACACCTAATGTCATATATATGAGCTTTCTGTCCCATGCACATGGTAATCTTATGGATCTTTTTTGTAAGTAGGGCTGTAATATGGGCTGCTGCAGACAAACAAGGGGCTTTACTGTAACTCTATAGGACTTCCTATAGAAAGCATTAGAAAGCATACTAAGGTTTTTTTTCTGATGGAATCCAGATGCATCCTCCATCTGATGTAATATTACATTGTATTTTCCCTGATTAGGTCTGTGTGCTTCACATGAATCTACTAAAAAAAAAAAAAAAATTAAACAAATTTGATCATTTTCAGAAAAAAAAGGACTAACTGATGAATTTTGACATGCACAGTTATAATTATGATGTACATTTTTATTTAAAATATTATATTGACGAAATCATAAATATGTGAAAAAAATTATGATATATAAAGTTAGTTATTGTAACAGCGGCTGTTGGGCGTCGTGTCCAGCGGTGAGCTGCTGGTTGTACTTCCATTCACCGCTGCAGTCCTGAGCTCTGGCTGTGTAGTGCTGGTGCACGATGATCCGCTCCAGAGCTTCCATGCTACCCTGTATTACTCTCTCCCTCTGGGCTGAACCTGTTGCGATCATGTGACCATGCTAGGTCATGTGGGTTGGTCATGTGTCCTGATTGACCAACCCTGGACCTATTTAGTTTGCTCAGCCCTCTCCCAAGAGGCCTCAGTGTCAAGGTCCTACCCTGCATTCTGGTTATTCCTGTTCCTGCTCGTGTTCCTGTGTTCTGACCCGTGCCTTGCTATTTGACTCCGCTACCCGCCTGATCCTCGCCTGCCTGCATTGACCTTCCCGTTGCCGACCTGGATTGCCTGACTACGTTCCTGTGCCGCCTGCCATGACCCTTGCCTGTCTGACTCTGCTTCTGCCTCATTCCTCGGTCCTGCATTACCTCTCCTGGATTCGACCCGGCCTGTTGACCACCGCTGTACTACAGGTACCATCGCTGGTATCTCCTGGTCCCCCTGGACCAGCTGCCTCGTGTCCCAACCCTCCTCAGGAGGTAGCGACCTGGTGTTCCCCTCGGAAAGTCTATCCCCACCATCAGGGGTAATTGTGAAGAACGAGGGGTTTCACTTAGACAACGCCCTTAGAGGAGGTAGGGCACGAGGCACAGTGGGTCCACACCTGCTGATTCGTGACAGTTATATTTAGGACTTTATAAGGAAAAGTCATAATTATTAGGAAACAAGACTTAAAGCATACAATTATAATAAGAAGAAAAAAGTCATAATTGTAAGACATCAGCTCATAATCATGAGAAAAAAAATGTGTTATGAGATTAATTATAGTTCATACAAAAGAAACAATGGCTGAACAAAATAATATGACCAATTTTCATAATTAAGACCAAAATCCTAATTATGAGAATTGTAGAAAGCATTTTTATCTATTATATAAATTACAAATTCTGTCATTGTATAGTCCTCCTAATTATTGTGTAGATGTGATTGTTTTCTTTCTATTTCAAAAGATAATGCAATTCCACTACAAATACAGCAAATACAGTATTGTAAGTAGTGTTGAGCGAACATGTTCGTCCAAATACACTATTCGGCCGAACTTGGCGGTGCTCGGCCGAATACCGCGTGTGCTTGAGCGCCATGCTCGAGTCACCTCCCCACACGCTAATTAGGGATGGCATTCAATGTAATGCCAGTAGCCAGCTTAGCTACTGGCATTACACTCATTGGCTGGCCAGGTCACATGTCACCGGGTGCTATAAAGCACCCGGTGACATGTGACCCGGCCAGTGTTAGACAGGGAGAGCTGCTGCATGCAGTGACAGACAGTGTCGGGAGAGAATCACGCTAGGCAGGGTTAGAAATCGCTAACCAAAGACCCAAAAGCCCTTTTAAGGGCTATTACATCTGTCACAAACCTATTTTTTTTATTTTGAGGACTTTAAAGGTGGTGAAAATATTGCTAGGTGGCCTGCCATTAACGCCACATGCGCTGCTGCAGCAAGGAGGGACATACACTGTAGGGAGAGAAGCATGCTAGGTAGGGATAGAAATCGCTCAAAAAAGACCCAAAAGCCCTTTTAAGGGCTATTGTATCTGGCACAAAGCAATATTTTATTATTATTGGGCTGTTTAAAGGTGGTGAAAATAGCACTAGGTGGCCTGCCATTAATGCCACATGTGCTGCTGCATGCTGTAGGATACTCTCTGTATACTATATACCTGACATACTTTGCTATAATTTCTGCTGTTAAGCCCGCAGTACTCCTTTTGCGTCTTGCTGTATAACATTTGCGCAAGGAGGGATTTGTGTAGGGATAGAATTTCTATAGGCAGGGTTAGTATCATTGTTCAAAAGACACAAAAGTCCATTGTTAAATCCTTCTGCATTTTTTTTTTTTTTTGGGTGGCAAAAAATACCACAAGTGTGCCCTGTTAGTAACGCTAGGTTTACAGCGTATTACAACCGTTCAAAAGTCTATGTAGCTGAAATCTGTTGTTACATTTAATACCGATAATTTAGGCCGCAGTTCCTCATTTGCGTCTGCAGTTTAATTTGCCCAAGGAGGGAATTAAACTATAGGGATAGGATTTGGGTAGGTAGAAAGATTGTTTCTGTTCCAAAAAGACCAAAGTCCATTGGAAATACGTCCAGTGTGCCCTGTCATTAACGCTAGGTGCACAGTGTATTACAACCGTTCAAAAGTCTATGTAGCTCACCTCCGTTGTTACATTTAATACCGATAATTTAGGCCGCAGTTCCTCATTTGCGTCTGCAGTTTAATTTGCCCAAGGAAGGAGTTAAACTATAGGGATGGGATTTGGGTAGGTAGAAAGATTGTTTCTGTTCCAAAAAGACCAAAGTCCATTGTGAAATACGTCCAGTGTGCCCTGTCATTAACGCTAGGTGCACAGTGTATTACAACCGTTCAAAAGTCTATGTAGCTCACCTCCGTTGTTACATTTAATACCGATAATTTAGGCCGCAGTTCCTCATTTGCGTCTGCAGTTTAATTTGCCCAAGGAAGGAGTTAAACTATAGGGATGGGATTTGGGTAGGTAGAAAGATTGTTTCTGTTCCAAAAAGACCAAAGTCCATTGTGAAATACGTCTGTTTTTTTTTTTTTTTTTGGGTGGCAAAAAAAAACCCAAGTGTGCCCTGTCAGTAACGAATGGTGCACAGCGTATTACAACCGTTCGAAAGTCTATGTAGCTGACATCCGTTGTTACATTTAACACCAATAATTTAGGCCACAGTTCCTCATTTGCGGCTGCTCTATAACATTTGCGCATTCAGAATATTGGACATTCGTTTACATTTTTCTGATCATACAGTTAATAAAAATCTGCAGTACTGTAGTTGTGACCAAGTTGCATACATACTATACAATATGCGCAAGGCGAGCACTAAGGGACGAAAGGAAGTAGGTGTGCTGCTGATGGTGAACGCAGAGGCCATGGCTCTTGGCGCAGTGAAACTGTGTCTGCTGGCAGAGCCCAAGAAACAAAGTCATCCAAAACACCTAGCTTCATGTCACAGTTTGCAGGGCGGCGCAAGACACAACTCTTGTCGCCACACCAGTGCGAGCAGGTAGTCGGTTGGATTTAAGCTGATAATGCTTCAAGTCAGTTCAGCACCACCCCCTCTTCCACAAAGTCCAGTCTCAGTAGCCAAGAGTCTGGGCAACCACATCCTCACCCTGATCCTCCTTCCTCCCACCATGCAGAGTCTGGGCAAAGAACTAATCCCACATTGGGATATTCCGAGGAGCTTTTTTCATCACCGTTCCTTGGCTCGGGCCTCTCGCCAAGGCCGCTTGAAGTGGGACATGAGGAGATATTGTGCCCTGATTCTCAACCTATTGAGCAAACACAGTCTGAAGACGATGACGGTGGGGACCGGCAACTAGCGTCTCACGAGGTGCATGATGATGATGAGACACAGATGCCAATAAGTCAAGGGCAATTAGTGTCTCAAGAGGTTGTGGATGAGGATGAGACGCAGTTAAGCCAGGTTCTTGTTAGTTCACCATGTCAGGAGGAGGACCAGAGTGAGGATGTGGAAGAGGAGGTGGTGGACGATGAAATAGCTGACCCAACCTGGGAAGGTGGCAAGCCGAGCGAGGACAGCAGTACAGAGGGGGAGAGATCTGCAGCAGCGCAACAGGCTGGAAGAGGCAGTGGGGTGCCAAAAGGGAGAAGGCAGGCCACGCTAACCTGGCCCGCAACTGTTCCCTGGAGCAGCACCTTGTGGCCAGCTCCCTTGCCCTTTCAAAGATGCAGGCCCAGATGCCTCCCGTCCTGCACCTGGACCTTCGCAGGAACCATCAGCCAGCGCGTCCACTTCAATGTCCCAGCGCAGCGTTCAAATTTCCTTACCGCAGGCATTTGAACGCAAGCGCAAATACCTTGCCACCCACCCACCGGCCATAGCTCTAAACGCACAACTTTCTAAATTGCTGACCTTGGAAATGTTGCCATTTAGGCTGGTGGACACGGAGGCTTTTCGCAGCCTGATGGCGGCGGCTGTCCCTCGTTACGCAGTTCCCAGCCGCCAATATTTTTCCCGGTGTACCGTCCCCGCCTTACACCTGCATGTGTCCAGAAACATAACATATGACCTGGTCATTTCTTCTTCGGTCTGCTTTTTAGCAGAATGTCACGTCAAGAATATAATTTTTTCGACGGTCAGCTCGGCAGTAGCGTGTCACACTTAAATTTTTTGGACGGTCAGCTTGGCATCAGCGTGTCAACCTTAAATTCGGGACCGTTTGATAAAGTGCGGTGGCAGCAGCATGGAGTCCTATTCCATTATCCATAGCTCAAGTGTTCGGCGACCCGGCCTGCTTTGAACACTCCAATTTTTTAAAAGTTAACGCTTCGGGCACCCGGGACACTCAGTCAAGAGCATCAGGGAGGCGCCGAGAGGCAGGGGCTCGGACAGGTGGTAGCTCGCCTCGCGGCGGACCGACAGCTCCATCCCAAGAACCAAATCCCAGCTTTTAACTGCAGCAACTTTAATATACGCTATTGGAGCTGGAATTACTGCGGCTGCTGGCACCAGAGTTGCCCTCCAATAGATCTTTGTTAAAGGATTTGAAGTGTACTCATTCCAATTACAGGGCCTCAAAAGAGTCCTGTTTTGTTATTTTTCGTCACTACCTCCCGAGTCGGGAGTGGGTAATTTGCGCGCCTGCTGCCTTCTTTGGATGTGGTAGTTTCTCATGCTCCCTCTCCGGAGGCCCTTGAAGAAGGCGACCCCCTGGCGACGGAGCGGAGAGCGCATAAGCATAGGCTTTATGAGTGTCTGAGTCCCACAATTATACCACAATGTGAATAAGGCCCTGCTTTATATGATATACCGGTTGTATGGGAGTGCCTCATCCATGTAATTTTTGGCAGCACTTGTGCTTAACTTACAAGTAAATCTATGTTTCCTAACAATATTTCCTGTAAAATCGATGTTATCTTGGGTTTTTTTTGGGTATTTTTGTAATTCCGTAAAAGTGGCGTAATAGTCGGCCATCATCATTAATAGCAGCAACTTCGGTGTCCAAGATGCATCCAGACATCCTCCTCATGCTGTTCCCTAACCATTTCTGTGTTGTTTCCACCTTTTTCTGACGTTTCCCTATGGACCAGACACCCTCCCCTCATCCAAGCAGGGGGTGCCTGGCCTTCTTCCATTGACTTCCATTATACTTGGGTGCTCGGCCGAGCACTCGAGCACCACCTAGTGTTCGGCCAGAGCACCTGAACATCGGGGTGCTCAATCATCACTAATGATAAGAAATCCTGGATTCTAGAATATCATA
Organism: Rhinella marina; assembly: GCA_900303285.1. Taxonomy (NCBI): domain Eukaryota; kingdom Metazoa; phylum Chordata; class Amphibia; order Anura; family Bufonidae; genus Rhinella; species Rhinella marina. The sequence goes on along the minus strand of ONZH01023456.1, from coordinate 11,321 downwards.
AAACTCAAAATGCACTGTCCTTGAGCTTCATTATATAGAATGTAACTTTAGAAAATGACCTATTGCTTAAGATTTTATGTTAAACATTTTGTTATAATTCTTGGTGACTATTTTACTTTTCTACATGTCTACAATCTTGCAGTTTTGCACTGGCCACTAAACCTAATAATATGTTGAGACTTCCCGTTCTATACAGATCACTTCTCAGCAATTATTATCATCATAGACAGGATTACAATGAGAGATAACACCTAGATATAACACAGGTGGTGGACACAGCGTATCTACTCCACTTTCCTGTCTGATGACTTCTACACAGGTCAAAAAGCATGTCTAGAACACTTGCGGATATAAATCAATGGGGGAGATTTATCATCTCTCTGTGTCAGAAAAGTAGTGTTTAAAAGACGTAAACTATGTTTTTGGGACTTTTTAATTATGTTTTTTTTTTTTTTTTTTTAAGGCTTATAAAGGACAGTTTTTAACACTGCCCTCGGATCTTTTTAGAAAGGGTCATGACAAGCACAGGAAAGGGGCATGGCCAGCAGCAGCAGCAACAACAAATTTATCCAGGGGATTCACCTGTTCCCCTGAGGGCCAGTCAGATCCTGCATACTTTGCAAGGACACACCCAATTGGTAAAACTCATTTGGCAATTTAGTCGGCACAACATACAGTTAAAAGATATTTTCATGTGGAATACTATTATTTACTAAAACAAACATGACAGGAGAATGACAGGTCCTCTTTAAATGGTACATTTATTTGGACATTTTTTGCCTCTTCAAATTACGCATTAACACTGTTTTTAATAACTATAAAGCTTTGTTACCTTGTACAGTGTATGACACAATTAGCTTAATGAGACTATTATTTGCACACCAACATTATCATTTATATTGTTTGGCATATCACTCTTAGGTTGTGATTGTCACTGATTGGAATTGTTATTTGAATATTGGTTTGTGCTGTTATTTACAAAATTGTTCTATGTTCTTTCTTTTTTCTGGGACCAAAAAGAATTTAAAATTACGTTTTAAAATAATATGGATTAAGGAAAATTCATAGCATGGGTTGAGTACTCCCTTTATAAATAAGCTGAAGTTGAATATTTATGCAGAAATACCAGTCTAGATATCCATGCATGTTTGATACTTTCGTTAACTTTGTAATATTCAGATAATGGATAGTTCTTAGTTGGATGCTAATATTACAATTGAGTTAAAGGGGTTATCCCATGATTAATGTAAAAAATGAATATCAGAGATCATATAGGACATGACAACCTCTTTCTAATGCCCCTTTCACACGAGTGGGAGACTCGCATGTCTCCCGCAATGCATCTACAGGGCTGGACTCGGCACTGACAGGGATCGCATAGCATTATATGCGATCCCTGTCCGTGCCCAGTCCAGCCCTGTAGATGCGTTGCGGGAGACATGCGAGTCTCCCGCTCGTGTGAAAGGGGCATAACAAAGCTAGAAGCAGCCCTGTACCTCACATGGATCCAGAGTTCTCCCCATTCATTGCTCTGCTAGATTTATATCAAGCTGACAGCTCAAGGGGAGTGTCTTTTCTGCTGCAGCTCAGGAGGCATGTCCATGGTCTCCCTATCACAGCTCAGGAGGCATTTGAAAGATAAAACTAAGCATGTGTGGCCCTCTCAGTGAGTAGGACGAAGAAATGAGAAAAAGACAAACAGCAGGTGTAGAGTATTTTTTGTGGGGGGACAACCCCTTTAATGCTTGTAAATAATTCAAAACAGTGACATTTAATACTGGATAACTAAAAATTAAAGACACATTTAATGCATGTATACAATTTCTATAGTTGGATGCCAATAGTTTTTATGCTTATGCTGGAACTGGGGTTGAGGATGATCGAATTAGAAAATTTAATTCAGGTTCGGAGCAATTCTACCTGAATCAGAATTACTCTAATAGGCCTGAAAATTGGTGTATGACATTCTGTATCTGTTGTCTTTTTCTTTAAAAAAAAAATAATTTTCTCTCTCCTTCCAAGCTCTTTAGCACAAAAACAGCAATAGTAAGTAATGTCAGAGTGAAAGTGACATATATCCATGGTTGACGGTGTTAAACAGCCTGTTTAAAAAACAATGAAGCAACATTTGTTAAGACTGGGGTTCCCATACGTCTACAAGTGAGATGCACCTGGTTTATTAAGCAGCAGATGCCTCAATAAATGAGTTATATCTCTGCCACTTCTTATGCCAGAAACTGAAGTCTATGCCAGAAAGGGGCTGGTGTAGACTTCAGCTATAACTTACACTAGTTTCTTAAGCTGGATAAAGCCCCATCCCCTTTTACTTTAGAAAAGTGGTGAGAAGCTCAAAAAGTCACAAATTATTGTGTAGATATGTTGTGCACCATAATGTGCGACTTTTGTACACCATAATAGTGGCAGAGGTACATTAGCAATTGCCTGCCAGTGCTTAAACACACACAAAAATGTGGATTGTTCTGAACAAACCATCCAAAACCATCCAAAATTATGTCCTAACATGGGCAGATGCCTGCCTGTGCTTATACACACACAGTAAAAAAAAAGTTAAACAAAGAGAGGCACAGTATGACATCCTCTGACAGCGACTAAACTAAACACTGCTATTGATGCACTGCTATTGAAATACTTATGAACCGGAAACTCTTTGCAACAGGTTTTTGGGCAGAAAATATTGGCTTATGCACAGAAAAAAAGTACTGTCTCTTTAAAAGCTTATGCGTCTTTTTTTTGTACAGTGCAACACATGAAGTTATGAACAACTCCAGCTGTCCTGAAACAGCACACTAGCTGCCCATATGCTGCCCATGATAAAACCTGACATTCTTCACAGTACTTTAATCTACCTAACTAAATATATCTTCTTCAGAATCCCTACAAAGTCCTTGCATGATGCTAAAATGGCTGTTTTCTTGTGTGTCTATGACAGATTATGTGTTGTCATATCAGTGAATGAGCTCACAATGGCTGATAGACCAGCCAATATCCTTCCTCCTGATTGGCTCTCAGGCTGACTGCAAAGCATTGTCAAGAGGCCCGGAGCCCTGCCCGGGGTGATGTGATATTCCATTCTCATCCTCCTTGCCCTGTTTCCTTTAATTTTAAACATAAAATGGTGTGCCCTGCTTTCACAATTTGCCCAAAGCGAATCGTCAAAACTTAGGATTCGTTTGGAAGAATTTTTGTGAAATTTGTGACAAATCCAATTGCTTTAGAATTGGTCTGCTCATCTCTAATTGAGATCAAATCATATTGGATTAAGCTGACTATAAATGCGGTAGTAGGATGTGGTAGCAAAATCTATACAAACACTAAATAAAGAAAGAAAATATAATATTAAAGGGGTTGTGTATGCTTAGATATTGATGACCTATTGTCACAAACCAGTGGGTGTGGACCCACTGTGCCTCGTGTCCTACCTCCTCTAAGGGCGTTGTCAAAGTGAACCCCTCGATCTTCACAATACCTCTGATGGTGGGGATAGACTTTCTGAGGGGAACACCAGGTCGCTACCTCCTGAGGAGGATAGGTACACGATGCAGCTGGTCCAGGCTGACCAGGAAGTACCTGCGAAGGTACCAGAGGTACAGCGGTGGTCAGTGGGCCGAGTCATCACCAGGAGCAACAATGCAGGACCGAAGGATGAGGCAGAGGCAAAGTCAGACAGGCAAGGGTCAGGGCAGGCTGCACAGGTACAGGTCAGGCAATCCAGGTCGGCAACAAGAAGGTCTAAGCAGGCTGGCAGGGATGAAGCAGATAGCGGAATCCGGGAACACTAGCACGAGTCAGCAACACAGGAATTTAGGCAGGAACAAAGGTAACCAAACAGGATACAAGGACCTTGACACTGAGGCATCTGGGAAGAGGGCTGAGCCACTTATATATGAGCAGGAAGGCCAGGGTTGGTCAATGAGGTTACATGATCCAACCCACATGATCCAACATGCTCCGGCCCAGAGGGAGTGATGCAAGGAATAAGCAGCAAGCATGTTGTAGCCAGGGCTGAATGGAAACTCTGGAGCAGATCACAGAGCAACAGCACTTACACAGACAGTGCTCAGGACTGCAGCGGCGAACGGCAGGCACAGGCAGCAGATCACTGCTGAACACGGCACCCAGGACCACGGCGGAAAGCAGTAGAACAGTGGCGCACAGCAGCCGCTGTTACACCTATGACCTATCATTTTGAGAGTGCCTCGTCCTCTTCACTGTTAATCTGCTCACTATCTAGATTGTAGTGGTGGCAGTTATACCATGCTTTCCCATTGACCATAATTACACAGTGACATGGCTATGATCTAGAAAACAAGCAGATTAACAGTGAAGAAGATTCTGCACTCCACAAGCGCTGCGGCCTCTTCCAACAGATGCCCAATACCCCGCTGATCTGATATTAATGATGTATGCTGAAAATACGTCATCAACATCTAAGCACTGCAGAGCCCATTTAAGAGTTTATACCAATGTTTTATTATGGCTCTACACAATCTCCACGTTCTATGGATTCATAGTACTGCATCTGTTGAAGTCTATAGCACTATAGTGCACTACAGATGAGAAAATTGATTCTAAATAAAAATAAGTTCATCTTGAATTTCCCAAATACTCATGATATGCTCTGTGAATGTCTACAGCTCCATCTCAAAGGGGGTTGTTCACCCCCTGGGAACCTTTTCTGCAGACCACCCAGCTTGGCCAGACACACTGTGGGAATCATATTTACCTGCTCAATGCAGCTGTGCTCTAGCTCCATGTGCTGCCATGTCTGGAGGACCATATAGGCTCTGGGCACATGGCCCTGATGTGTGCATGAATCTTGGGCCTCATTGTATGACAGAGGTTGAATGGACAGAGGTTAGAAAGCTACTGTCAGACACTTCTGGCAGTGCTTACTTCCAATGAGTACAAAAAGCTCGGGCATTGAAATCCAATAGCTTGATCCTTCAATCCCTTCATGTTTATGGTCATGAAAAAAATCGCGATGAGCGGTCAATCAGATCAGTCCCACAAAAATTAGTGGATTCTACTGATATTTAAGTACTGTATATGGTCAACTTTAGGCAATGACTTTTCCATGTGTATGAGCCCAAAGGGTGGACTTTGTATGTTTTAGGTCATTTTTGCATGCAACACCCTACTGTTTTGTCTGTTTCTTTAAATAAAAAAATCATGTAATCATTAATACAATGAATTTGTTTATCTTGTTTCACTTTATTGTGGAAAAATGACTGGCTAAATGTTATACCCAATGCTACAATTGAATCCTAGGCAATCTTATGCTGGAATTATTTATTGCATCATGACTGGACTCAGCGGAGTTATAGAGAAACAAGGGGCCCTCAAGGTGGGATAAAAAACATAGATCTTTAAAAAGAATAAAATGACTACACATATGAGAAAGGTACTGTTATGGTTTTATTCATTTATAATTTGGCTTTATGCCATTCAATTAAATCTTTGTTAATAGCTCTCCATTTCATTGTATGCTTTTACTTTACCCTTGTGTTTATAATGCATCGTAAATTGTGATAATGATAATAATAACATGAGCCATTTCTTCTTCATTGGTTTTCTATATATTTAGAACAAACACATAATATGAATTAGCTCTTGAATCATAGAAGTGACTAAAAGTGTAACAATAGCGACAATTTTGTTTGCAATATCAACCACTTTGCTGTAATGTACATTTGTGGTAATGTGATTTCTAGTTTTGTAATATCACTACACGCATTGCTATGTGTACTAAAAACTAAGCATGTCTTTCTGTAAAGCAAAAACCCCAATATTTTTTTTTATCTAGAGCCTAATGGTTGGCTTTTTTTAGTTGACTCTTGAATGTCTTTTGCATGTTTAGGATTGCTTTTGCGCTTTTATACATTTGACACATAAAATACTGGTATCTATGGAGAAATATTTTCAATTGAGCTGTCTTATAGTAATTAGAGATGAGTGGATCTATTCGCCGATTCGTTGATTCATATCGAATCTTCGAAAATTTTAGCTGCGAAGCGAATACAAATATTAGGTGATTCGCTTCAGCTTTGTGCACATTCGCTACGTAGTTTATCCTATAAATTATACGCTATTGCTACGTATAAGTTACTGTTGCGTACAAATTCAATTCATTAGCAAAATTTTACTGTTAGTTCATTTATCTTGTGCAAAAGCCCGGGAAGAAAGCGGTCACCTGACCTAGTGGGCAGGGCTTGCTCTGATTGGCTCAGGCTCGTTAAGCCAGTGACGCATCTCTTCTGCTGTGACTGCTGAGATGAGCAGAAGCACTGTGTGTGAAGTTCTGAGACTCTGAGACCTGTTTTGTGAAAATTGGGGTGTAAATGCTCTGGGAATCCATGTTACGCATATCAGGGATACTGCAGGGCAAGTACAGGGCCTGTTCAGGGCTAGTAATTAATCAGGCAGGGAGAGAGAGACAGGGAGAGACAGGGAGATACAGGGACAAAGACCAGCTGCAGGGTCACAGAGTGAATTGAAAAATGTCTGGAATGGATAAGCAAAAGGGGTCCAGTTCCAGCCAGACCTTGAGCTCTAAAAAAAAAATGAGAAGGTGGCACAGGCAGAAGTGCCAAAGGACCTGTAGCCGAAGCATCTACTAGTAGTATTCGCAATACTTGGCCGTTGTTCCACCAGGCACACCAAGGCGCAAAATTGTAGTGGAGGAGAAATTTTTGAGGTAGTGGAATGGATGGCACGCTCATCTCAGTCTCAGCCGGATGATCTGCTGTCATCTGCTGATACAGTATCCATAAGAAGCCAGGGGTCAGACTCAGAGCATTCCTCCTGCTCCACCATTCCTCTGCAGCAAAGCCCGTCATATTCGTACGCACTTTGTACGCTTATGCGTACGTGTTTAAAGAGGTTGCGTACCTTTTTACCTGAACGTTCGTTATTAGTGCGCAAATGTTCGCTAAAAGCCATATAATTACGTATATTGTGTAAGCAAATTCAACGAATCTATTCGTCGAATATACGAATCTTAGGAAAAGTTCGGCGAATGTTCAGCGAATAAAATTCTGCATGATTCGCTCATCTCTAATAGTAATCCAATTATATTATATATGGTTGCCTTGGGCACCATAATATAGATACCAAGTGCAGTTTATTAAAGGGAATGTATTATATTTTTTACTAATTAAAACCAGATGATATATTTTCTTCTCAATCTGTTTTTTTTTTTAATTGTAGATTTTATATTCAGCTGTTGCTCTTCTCTGTGAAGAGCTGTGCAGAGATTTGCTTAACAGCAACCACATGAATGCAGTAGAGTGAAATTGACTTATATGGGAGAATTTTGTGCACATGCTCTCTTCTAAAGTCATTGTGCAAGGAAGGGGGCGGTGAACTGAGACTAGAGATGAGCGGATCTATTCGCCGCTTCGTAGATTCGTTACGAATCTTACAAATTTCCTACTCTGAAACAAATACGGATTTTTTCAGATTCGCTTTGTATTGTTCGTAAATGTTCTTAAAATTTAGAATGCTAACTAGAGATGAGCGAGCATACTCGTCCGAGCTTGGTGCTCATTCGAGTATTAGGGTACTCGTAAGTGCTCGCTGCTCGGACGAGTATGTCGCCATGCTCGAGGAAATGGCAACTTCCGCATCATGCTTTTTTGGCGCCTATAAACTCAGCCAATCACAAGCCAGGAGACTCTGCTGTACACCCAGAATCACGTGGGGCCCTTACATGTCGATAGCAGGGGATGGCTGGCCTGATCAGGTGACCCTGGAATATACTAGTGACTGGCCGCGGTGCTCGGCTCAAATGCTGTCTGGATGTCGTTAGGGATAGAGCTGCTGCGTTTCAGGGAGAGTGTTAGGGCCTGCATTTAGTTCTCTGTTAGGCAGGAATCACCCACAAAGAACCCAACAGCCCTTCTAAGGGCTACAAGAAATGTTTTTTTTGTCTCCTGGCTTGGCTCGCTGGCTGGCTGGCACTAGTAGTGCAGCTATCGCCATATCTAACCCTGGGTTTTTTTTTATTGTTCTATCTCTGTGATACAAATCCATTGCACACAGCAGTGTGGAACCATTCTGTGTGTCACAGTTCAGCTGTCTACTCACTCCAATTCGTAATTTCTGTCCAAGTGACACTTTCTGTACGTCATTTAATCCAACCAGGTCTTTTGCTGTAACATATATAGCTTGATCACAAAAATCTCTGTGCGACATTTGTCTGGGTCGCAGTCAAAATAGCCACCATTAACAGGGTGTGAGTTAGGTCTACGATAGTTTCTGCACGTCACGTTCCAAAAAAAACAAAACTACAAAAAAAATATATAAAAAAAATATATAAAAAAATAGTTTTTTAGTTGTTTTAGCTCAGTGATACAAATCCATTTCACACAGCAGTGTGGAACCATTCTGTGTGTCACAGTTCAGCTGTCTACTCACTCCAATTCGTATTTTCTGTCCAGGTGACACTTTCTGTACATCACTTAATCCAACAAGGTCTTTTGCTGTCACGTATATAGCTTGATCAAAAAAATCTCTGTGCGACATTTGTCTGGGTCGCAGTCAAAATAGCCACCATTAACAGGGTGTGAGTTAGGTCTACGATAGTTTCTGCAACTCACGTTCCAAAAAAAACAACTGTTTTAGCTCAGTGATACAAATCCATTTCACACAGCTGCGTGGAACCATTCTGTCTGTCACAGTTCAGTAAACTCACTACAATCCATATTTTCTGTCCAGGTGACACTTTCTTTACGTCACTTAATTAAACCAGACTGAACAAGTTTGTGGGTTTCAGTACACCAGGCCCATTTATTTTTTATATAATACACTTATATACAGAAAATGTTGAACCCCAGGGCTAAGGGTCGAGGACGAGGGTGTGGGCGTGGGCGTGGGCATTCAATTACTGCAGGGGGCAGAGGCCGTGGTCCTGGGCAGGGTGAGAAAGTACCTGCTGATGAGGGAGCAGGGGAACGCCGCAGAGCTACACTCCCTAGCTTCATGTCTCAACTTACAGGGAAACGTGGTAGAGGACTGTTGAAACCACAACAGTGCGAACAGCTGATGTCGTGGATTGCAGACAATGCTTCAAGTAATTTGTCCACCAGTCAGTCTTCCACGCAGTCCACCCACGTTACCCAAGGGAGCACTCCTCTGGCTCCTCCACCTCAACCTCCTTCCCCCCAGTCTGCCCCCTCCCAGGAAAATTTGGAATGCGATCCGGCATACTCTCAGGAACTGTTTTCTGGACCCTTCCCAGAGTCACAAACCACTTCTCAGGTTGCTGCTGACCTCGTTCCCGATGCCCAAGTTTTCCAACTGTCGCAGTCTGTGGGTGATGATGATGATGATGACAATGTTGAGTTAGTGGAAAAAGTTTGTAAAGAGGTGTCGGACGATGAGGAGACACGGTTGTCAGACAGTGGTTAAGTTGTTGTCAGGGCAGGAAGTCCGAGGGGGGAGCAGACTGAGGAATCAGAGGATGACGAGGTGACTGACCCAAGCTGGGTTGATATGCCGAGTGAAGACAGTGCTTCTGAGGCGGAGGCGAGTGCTGCACCAGAACAGGTTGTAAGAGGCAGTGGTGTGGCCAGAGGGAGAAGCAGGGCCAGAGCTGGTGCATCAGCAGCAACTGTTTCACGTAGTGAAGCTCCGTGGCGAGGCCTAGATGTTCGCAAGTCTGGAGGTTCTTTAATGAAAGTGAGGATGACCGACGGACTGTGGTGTGCAACCTGTGCCACACCAGGATCAGCAGGGGTGCCACCACTACTAGCCTAACCACCACCAGCATGCGCAGGCATATGAGTGCTAAACACCCCACTCAATGGAACCAAGGCCGTTCACCACCTCCTGCGGGTCACACCACTGCTTCTTCCCCTGTGTCACTCGATGCCTCTGCTAGTCAACCCCCTGCGTCACTCGCTGCCTCTGCTAGTCAACCCCCTGCCCAGGACCCCGGCACGAGCGCCTTTCGCCGGAAAACCACACTTTCGCCTCCACGATCCTCCACAGTGTCCACCAATGTGTCCCAGCGCAGCGTTCAGCTGTCTTTACAGCAGACGCTGGAACGCAAGAGGAAATACAGTTCCACCCACCCACATGCCCAAGCCCTCAACGTCCACATCTCCAAATTGCTTAGCCTGGAGATGCTGCCCTATAGGCTGGTAGAGACCGAGGCCTTTCCCAATCTCATGGCGGTGGCTGCCCCTTGGTATTCGGTCCCCAGCCGCCACTATTTTTCCTGATGTGCCGTCCCAGACCTACACCAGCACGTGTCACAGAACATCATCCGTGCACTGACCAACACTATTTCTGAGAAGATCCACCTAACCACGGACACGTGGACAAGTGCTGCCGGGCAGGGACACTATATCTCACTGACGACACATTGGGTTAACTTGGTGGAGGCTGGGACCGAGAAAGACCCTGGGGCCGCTCATGTACTGCCCACACCGAGGATTGCGGGGCCTACCTCGGTCACGGTCTCTCAGACGTACTATGCCTCCTCCTACTCCGACCCCTCCTCCACCGAATTTACCATCCGTGGGCACGGCGCCTTCAGTCGGTAGCTCTAGGCGCAGCAGCAGTGCCGTGGGTAAGCGCCAGCAGGCGGTGCTCAAACCGCTGAGCTTAGGTGACAAAAGGAACACCGCCCAAGAGCTGTTACAGGGCATCACCGCACAGACCGATCTGTGGCTGGCACCGCTGAACCTCAAGCCAGGCATGGTTGTGTGTGACAACGGGCGTAACCTGGTGGCAGCTCTGCAACTCGGCAGACTGACACATGTGCCATGCCTGGCCCACGTGTTCAATCTCATACTTCAGCAGTTCCTCAAGACATATACATCACCAAGGTGCGCCGCATCTGTGCGCATTTCCGCAAGTCGACCACAGATGCTGCCACTGTCAGGGCAGCGCAGCGCCGCCTACAACTGCCCGCTCACCGACTGTTGTGCGACGTGCCCACGAGATGGAATTCAACATTAAACATGTTATCCAGAGTTTACCAGCAGCGCAGAGCGATTGTAGACTGCCAGATGTCAACTTCCACCAGAACTGGTAGTCAGGTCAGTCAGATTCCTCAAGTCTACAATGAGGAGTGGACGTGGATGTCTGATATCTGCCAGGTGTTGAGCAACTTTGAGGAGTCAACACAGATGGTCAGCGGCGATGCCGCCATTATCAGCCTCGCCATCCCGCTGCTTTGCCTGTTGAAAAACTCACTGCTCAGCATCAAGTCGGATGCTTTGCGCTTGTCACAAGAGACGGTGGAGGAAGATACGTCGCTTGATAGCCAGAGCACCCTCCGGTCTGTTTCTCAG
>ONZH01023455.1:0-61774 GCA_900303285.1 Rhinella marina | reverse complement strand
AAAGGTTTAAGAGGTTAACAGTGGAAAGCAGCCAAAAGTGAAGTGCCATCTGTATGAAGTGCCATTTCCTCCTCCACCTCCTCCTCCCTCCTCCTTAACCGCGTAGAATTGCTCCGTAAATAAGAACAATTTTTTATATTTATGGCTCACCTCTGGGCCTCCACAAAATGTTTAAGAGGTCTCACCTCTTGGGCCTCCACAAAATGTTTAAGAGGTCTCACCTCTTGGGCCTCCACATAATTATTAAGAGGTCTCACCTCTTGGGCCTCCACATAATTTTTAAGAGGTGTCACCTCTTGGGCCTCCACAAAACGTTTTCGAGGTCTCACCTTTGGCCTCCATAATTTTTAAGAGGTGTCACCTCTTGGCCTCCACATAATTTTTAAGAGGTGTCACCCTTGGGCCTCCACATAATTTTTAAGAGGTGGTCATCCTCTTTTAAGAGGTGTCACCTCTTGGGCCTCCACATAATTTTTAAGAGGTGTCACCTCTTGGGCCTCCCACAAAACGTTTTCGACGGTCTCACCTCTCGGGCCTCCACATAATTTTAAGAGGTGTCACCTCTTGGGCCTCCACATAATTTTTAAGAGGTGTCACCTCTTGGGCCTCCACAAAAGGTTTAACACGTCTCACCTCTTGGGCCTCCACATAATTTTTAAGAGGTGTCACCTCTTGGGCCTCCACATAATTTTTAAGAGGTGTCACCTCTTGGGCCTCCACAAAACGTTTTCGAGGTCTCACCTCTCGGGCCTCCACATAATTTTTAAGAGGTGTCACCTCTTGGGCCTCCACATAATTTTTAACACGTCTCACCTCTTTAGCCTCCACACAATTTTTAAGACGTCTCACCTCTTGGGCCTCCACAAAATTTTCCATGAGCCTCTGGCCAGCCCACGGCCTCTTCCTGCCTTTTGCGGTCCTACGCATCCCTCAACATCCCCACTGCTTTACCTGCTAGACATGACACTGGGCCAGGTCGGGTCACTGACATCTCAAGCGCCAACAATTTGGGCATTTTAAGGCTTCTGCATGTGTTTGAGTTGTTTTTACATTTTAAAGAAGACATGTCTGACCACATCTCACACACACACACAATGACAATTAGGGGTGGGGTCTATTTGCTTTCCCCCTTGCCTATGCCATCTGTGGTTGTCATAGGCAACGTGATTTTAAGGGGTGCAGAATTTTATCTTCTTTTTTGTCTAGTTTGGCTTGGGGTCCATGGCAATGTAGAGGAAGAAGGTTTCCTTGTATGGTCTCACTTTACAGAGAGGTTAGATTGTGTTTGGAGTGTATTGTTGAGAGGCTGTGATAGTGGCGTAATAGTGCGACTTGGGCGCGTTATATGCACCCAGACATGCTTCCCCTGCTGTCCCAGTTGCATTCCAGCAGTGTTGGCATCCTTTTCTGAGGTTCCAGGGTGGACTTGGTGACCTCCAAGTGGTCGAATTGAGATTTCCAAGTGGCGAGCATTTTTTTCCCATAGACTTTAATGGGATTCGATATCCGGTCGAATAGTCGAATTTCGCGGTCTATTCGAATCGAATTTCGAACTTTCGAATATTTCACTACTCGCTCATCTCTAGTGGTGATGAGAACTTTTCCCTTGCCATCTCTGTCATCTTGCCACTCTGGCCTCATAATTCTACTACTGCTGCCACTTTCACACTCTGTCATTGTGCCACTCTGTTGCCTCATAATTCTGCTACTACTGCTGCTGCCACTTGCACACTGTGTCATTGTGCCACTCTGTGACCTCATAATTCTGCTACTACTGCTGCTGCCACTTGCACACTCAGTCGTTGTGCCACTGTGTGACTTCATAATTCTGCTACTACTGCCACTTGCACACTATGTCGTTATGCCACTCTGTGACCTCATAATTCTTCTACTACTGCGGCTGCCACTTCCACACTGCCGTCGTGCCACTCTGTGGTCTCGGGGTACTACCTGTCCTTGGGGAGCGAACGCCTTAATCGGCGTGAGGAGACTTATAGGCCATTCATACTTTTCTGGAATTCTGGCAACAAAAAGGATGAAAATGAACTCTTAACAAGCTCTTCCTGTAATGCCACCAGATGAAAGGCAGCTATCCGATAAGTCAATGTTCAGCTCTTTAAATAAGCCTTGAGACATGACTCGGATATTAAATAAGCTAGCACCTCATCTGCAGACAGCTTTTTCGGGGTAATTGCCCCTCATCAGTGCAGAGCAGAGACTACTGGCTTAACTGGGTGAGAGACCTGTCAGGGTTTGGGGGTACTATCTCTCCTTGGGGAGAGAGCACCTTAATCGGCGTGAGGAGATTCTATGGTCTCCTGATGCTAATGTTGCTGCCACCTCCACACTGTCGTCGTGACACTCTGCATGCTGCTCCTGATGCTATTGCCGCCTCCACACTGTAGTTGTACCACTCTGTCATCTCCTGATGCTACAGCTGCTGCCACTGCCACCTGTACACTGTCGTTTTGCCACTCTGTGGAGACTCTGGAGACTCTGTGGTCTCCTGATACTACAGCTTCTTCCACTGCCTCCTCTACACTGTCATCGTACCACTCTGTGGTCTCCTGATGCTACAGCTGCTGCCACTGCCTCTTCTACACTGTCGTCATACCACTCTGTGGTCTCCTGATGCTACAGATACTGCCACTGCCTCCTCTACACTGTCATCGTGCCACTCTGTGGTCTCCTGATGCTGCTGTCGCTGCCATCTTTACACTGTCGGAGGGGCTCTGCTTGAATAAACGCGTAATAGAACAGGTTCTGTAGAAATCTATGTGGAATCAGTGAATTGGTGTGCTCTTTCGCACTATAGTAGGATCTTGGGCCTCTGCACGGTTCTTTATAGCTGGCGCTAACATTGACCTGTTCAGACTTGAGTTATTTGGTCAGTTTTGGCCCCATAACTGCCCAAATACGTAAAGTGTGCAGCGATTCTAACAGCGATGCCTGTTATCTGCGTGTCATATTGGCTCACAGTATTGTTTCACTACCACAGCAGACTCCCTATGCGTGTTACTGCAAGGCACACTGTTCTACACCACTATACAGGCTCTCTGCAGCCCGGAAGTAGCTATTTTTTAATGCGATTCACCACAAATTTATTCGGATAAAATCGTTTCGGAAAATTCAGTGAACCAACCGAATCGGATTTTTGAAAAATTCGCACATCTCTAAACATTTCCTACGCCAGTCTTAGGCGTAGAAAATAGTCTAAATGTAAGACAGCTAGGAAGCTGTCTTACATTTAGAACTGGCACTGGATGTGCCAAAGTTATAGAGAGGACTGCTCCTCTTCATTACTTCGGCAGATAGTGAAAGTGATTTGATCAAGCTACCATATACAGAGTGTTATTATTCACAACTTTATTAAAATCCATACCTTGCTCTCAGAGGAAAGAATTTGAGCTATCTCCCTATTATTGTTGAATGTTCTACAACTCCTATTTGGCACTCAGTTAAAAAATATGTTTCTTCTTCCACCTCCATTCTGGTTTTCTGACTCCTATTACACCATACGATGACCACTGCACTACATGCCCTGCCTTGCCCAGTTAACATCATGGGCACCTCAACTACCATCAGGCAAGAAATACCAGCATCAGGGTATGCCCTGATTGAAGCCCCCCTCTCTCTTGTTGTTCCCTGTGGGAAGAAAGGGTGCCCCTCCTTTCACCGCACTGGCCCTAGGGAGAAACGGTGAGAGGACAGCCGCTGTAATTTACAGTTAGAGCCAGATTCGCTGCAGATGTTCCCAGGAAGCTCCAGCTAGCCATACATTGCCATTGCATGAAGTTGAATGACATTTTGGCCATTGTAATGAATGCATAACCCTGGATGAGATGGGTCTACAAGTAGGATTCCTCCCTCTATGTTTTTCTTCAAAACCAGTTCTTTAATCTTGTGTAAATGTGGAAATAGCGACAGGGCATGGGGTGATAATTGTCATGTCATTTGTATAGCAATCTCTCTGGACAGGGCATCCATACAGACGTTAATAGGGGGTATGCATGGGAGAATCAAGATCCTTTTTCGGATCAGAATAAACCACAAGTATTTCTGTTGAAACCTCTACTGCGAGAAGATAAATGTACACAATGGTGTACGTCCATTTTTGCATCCTGCTTGCCATTTTTCCAAAAGGTAGGTCTTAGCAAGCTGGGTATGTCCTCCTGTGGTCCAACATATATACTACAATTTATGCCAGAAAATTATAAAACGAACGTTAAAATTATAGTTCGAATCTATACCAGCTGCCAAAGATTTGACTTTCTGTGGGCCAGAGATGCACCGAATTTTATTAAGAGTGCCTCTTAATAAATTGGGTCCATCTGACTCCAAAGTACGGGCATCAAGACTGGCTTATGAAAACCAGTCATGATTAAAGGATGTATACTTCCATGGGTCACTGAGACCACAAGTAATGAGTTTGTTAATTTAAGGTGCAGGGTACTGCACAGTAAACTTTACTTAATATTTGCCAAGTGGGGATTCTCATATTGTTGGATCAGGGAAGATATAGTTTTTCTATCTTTGACATCAAATAAAGTCTCTGCATGACTGTAATGCCTCTTCCATGATCGCACTGTAAGAGAGCAGATATTTGCAAGATATCCACTGTGATAATATTCTTAGGTTGGAAAATGGAGCACATATTTCTAAAGCCATTCACACAGTTGGAAATCTACCAAAATGGAATGGAAGCTATTGAAGATATTTATTTTTCTAACATAAACACCATACTATTTTTTCCTATTATAAAGTAATCCTCAATATATTTTTCAAGAGCTACAGATTGAATGCCTTTACCTATGTATGACATTCTATCATTGGTAGAAGAGGCTATTGAAGTGGAAGGCGGACGTCACTGTTACTCCTTAAGGATATCCAGCTGTTGGCAAGTCTAGGACAATGCTCCCTGGGAACAAAATAGTTATAAGAGAAGCATTTGCAGGTAATTGAAACAGACTGTTGTGACACTCTGTCCTTTACTTTCTCAATTTTGCTAGATAAACTCTAACACAGTAAAAATGCCCCACTAACAATACTTTACCTCATTCCACAGTATAGTGTATAAATGACTGATCACTCAGGATCCCACATGATCATGAGATCAGAACTTAGAAAGTTTTAGCAACTACTTGCATTCCCCGTATAATAAAAATTTCGGATCATCTTATCATATAACTCTATGTTGTTTCATAACTCTATTATTCCTACTAGACGTTTATGAATGTAATTGCCAGTAGTCTGCGATAAAGATCCATCCATCCAATTGAGGGTGAGTCTCTGCAGACCCTGACATTATCCAATCAGTGCTGCCAGTGTCATACTGTCCAGAGACATGTCTCCAACTGGTAACACCCAATTGGACCTTTATTTCAGACTGCTGGCAATTCATTTATAAACTTCTATTAGGAGTAATAGAGGAATAGCACAACATTGTATTGTATGAAAAATGCCCCAGAATTGCTGTTACATGGGAAATGTAAGTATTCTTTAACACAGACATGTCAGTAGAGGTGACTCTAAGTATACAAACATGTATATGGTACATACATTAGTAGAGGATAAAATTTTGTTGAGAAAAAAGGAGGGACTCTTAAAGTAAAGCGGGCTTTACAACAGTATCCAAAAAACCCAGAACAAACAGTGGAAAGCATTGTATAATATTCCCAGAGATAAAACAACTGAAGATTTAGAGGTTACACCATTCTGTACTTATTTCTCCTAGGAGAATTCAGTATGAATACCTAGTGAATACATAATGTACTTTTGTAATGTATTTGCTGTTACAAAAATGCTCCAAGTGTAAAATATTTTAAGCAGTGATAGTTGCAAGGAGAGAGCTGTAGCAGAAAGGATGTATCCCCTGTAAAAGAACACACCTCCTCCGAGCAGCGGGGACTGAAGAAAATCTAGCAAAGCATTTGGAGTAATGAATGGGGAGAGCTCTGGATTAAAGATGAGCAAACTAGTTTGTACTGAACTGAGTTCGGTACGAACTTTGCAATTTTTCGGATGACAAACAAACCCAAACGTTTTCAGGTTAATTTCAGACTAATCCATGTCATGTAGTGCCATTTTACTACGTGTATCGGCTGAAAAAAGCACACGGAAGAAGAAGGGTGCTCACATGACCCTGAGAGGAAGTAGGCAGGAAGATTTATCCTAATTGGCTCCCAGGCGTATAGACAGCCTGGATGAACCAATCAGTGCTGCAGCAGGCAGGGAGGTGCCATAGCAGAACGAGCAGAACATTATTCTGTGCTGGGCTGTGAATGATGGTGGTTGGGTCTTATAGTGCCTGCCAGAAAAACGGTCTTAGGGAGCAAGAGAAAGTGAAAAATCAATCAAGCTTGTTGTATTTCACTGCCAGGGATAGTGAAGGGAAAGGCTAGAAGTACAAAGAAGAAGAATTATGTATTTAAAATAGGAACAGGCAGGGAAAGCTGTCAGCCAGTGTTGCTGCAGTAACAAACCTTGCAGGCTTGATGTAATTTCTCTTCGCCAGACCTGGTTCATTGAAGATCCTCCGGAAGGTCTCCAGGAATGATGGACAGTTATGTAGGATTGGGGCATTTTGTTCCCATAGTGGAGAGGCCCATGCCAGAGCCTGGCCCGTCAGTAAGGAAATAATAAAAGCTACCTTAGCTTTTTCTGAAGTGAAGGTGTAGTTCAAAATGAATGGAACACTGGTTCAGGAACCCGTGACAGTTCTTGGGGTCTCCGTCGTACTTTGAGGAGAGCGGAACCCGGAGTTGATGAGGGGTGGCCGCCACACTTACGGAAGGTGTCGGGGCTTGGGCCACCAAGGGTAACTGAAGTGAGTCCAGGCGCGCGAAAAGGGACTGTAAGCAGTGGAGCAGCTGTTGTTGGTTTGACTCCTGCTTATTAACCCGTTCCACCACTTGCTGCAGGAGGTCAGAAGTAGTTGGCGCACGAGTGGACTCCATGGTTTGTAGGCTAGAGTATTCTGTCGCTGCAGTAACAAACCTTGCAGGCTTGATGTAATTTCTCTTCGCCAGCTTCCGGTAGTACTTAAAAGTACAAGCGTGCGGAGACTAACAAGCCCCCCGGTCTTCACCAGAGCTCGCTGCAAGGCAGGATGGATTTGGCTGCCGGGAGCTTAACCTTACTGGGAAGTGGACAGCTGGGGTAGGTGCTGGGCATGTAGTTCAGAGTCTAGCCGAATTCAGGGTTACCAGCAGGTTGCGGAGTCAAAGCCGGGGTCAGGATCACTAGCAAGTTTGTGGAGTCAAGGTTCAAAGCCGGGGTCAGGATCACTAGCAAGTTTGCGGAGTCGAGGTTCAAAGCCGAAGTCAGGATACACAGGGATCAAAGCAGATGCAAACAAACCGCTGGAGTACATGGAAAGGACCTGATATTCTGGCACCAGTTGGTGCTCAGAAAGAGACTTATATAGGCCATCCCATTAGAGCATGTCATGTGACCTCAGGGGGAAGTTCCAGCAATTACCTGTAATGCCACTGACTGGCCAACAAAGGAAGCTGCAGTGTGCAACCTGCATTCTGGCCACTGGAGGCCGCCAGAGCGCCGGAAATGTCGGTGCTGACAGACTCCCTCTCACTGCTGGGATAGACAGAAGAGCTGCTGTGGAGAATCGGGACAGCCAGGGAGTGAGAAATTAGTGCTTATTTCTGTCTCCCCACAGTTCCAATTTATTTTTTTGGGGTTATTTAATTTATCAAAACTAGCATACATGTAATTACTACACTAATACATAGGGTAACACACAAAAGTATCTGTGAGTCCCAAAAATGACAGAGCTACGCAAAGGTTCCCAACGAGTGACCCAGAGCCAGAATGTAGGTAATAGCAGCACGACCTATCCATCCAGAAGTAGTCGTAGTAGGCTGCATTTGTCTCTGGCTTCGGAAAGGCACATTATCGTTGAGGAAAAAGAGAATGAGACTGTGGCTCGGTCCACCTCTCAGTCACCGCAGGTTGATGTGGAGGTGACTTCGGAGTCTGAGACCGTGCTGTGGAGCGCGGAGTCACAGTGTTCCTCCTCACCCTCCTCCTTGCAGCCCCAGGGCAGGACTTCAGTGGACACCTAACTTTTTCCTAATCTGTCATGGGGCCACTACTGTCACTGGTACTGCATCACAATTTCTTGACAGCCATAACTTTTTTATATTTTGGTCTATTTCAAATGGTGTGTTTTTCTATTCTTTATTCCATTACGGCATTCTCTACACAGGAAATAAAAAAAAAATATTTTAATAGTTCAGACTTTTTCAGATGTGGCAATACCACATAATTTATTGTCTATATTTATATGTTAAATTGGGAATAACTTTTAGCCCCCTTAGGGCTCATGCACACAACCGTATTTTCTTTCCATGTCTGATCCGTTTTTTTTTGCCGGACTGCAAAATACATGTGGTCGCGTGCATAAGCCCTTAGGGTGCTATAACCTGGAATATTTGAATCACTTGTCCCATTCACCCTAATAGAGATCTATTAGGTGAATGGCATTATACCACGCTACCAACTGAGCTGTGCCTTGTACATAGTGCAGCATAGAGCTCACCATGGAAGGCCTGGAAAGCTTCCGAAGCATCCAGCTGCCATGGTAATCAATCGGAGCCTTGTGATTTCACTGCAGGGGCTCCGATCGGAAGGCAGAGGGAGCCACATCCCTCTGCCTTACCTCACAAATGCCACAATCGGCATTGATACAGCTGACACCCACCACGTATCGCACAGGCTCACTGCAGCAGTTTGCTCCATACATTCCCTCAGCCACTGTGACATACAGGTATACCTGATTTATAGAAATTTGTGACGCATTAATTCTGAACAAAACAAATTTCTTGCCTAACGTCGGTGAAATTGCTGAATTGAATTTTTTAAAACTTTGCTTATCTCTTATAGTGGTGTAGACATGGCATTGGTGGTGGGTGTAGCGATAGTGGCAGTGGGGGAAGATGCAGAATAGGGAAGGCGGGCCCAGGAGCCCATCATGATATCTCATTGTCTGATAAAAGTGGCAGGGAGGGTGAGGACTCCAATGACAACTACACAATCATAGGTCCCAGAGCACATGAGCCAGCATGACCAGATCCTTAGGGAAAATACAAATGGCCAGTAGTGTTAAAAGGGAACCTGTCATCTCCGAAACACAAACCAGCAGTAAAATAGATTGAGAGAACTCTTCTTTGAGTCCTCTCCATTATATGAGTGAGCACTGGAGTCCAGCGAGTGCATTTTACAGCTGGTTTGTCAGAGCACAATGTCAGAATGCAAGAGTGTATGAAGATAAAAATTACATATTCGGATTCATCATCACTTACACTATACACCGCTTACTCTAGTTCAGTGGGCGTTTCAGAGATGACAGGTTCCCTTTAAGCGAATCGATGCATTTGAAGTGGAGTTAGATCCAAAGTTTAGGAAAAATATGATTCGCAATGAATCCAAATTTCCTCTTGCTTCTTGGTAACTAATCATTTTTTTCCTAAAATGGTAGTTACATGTGTTACAAAGTGAAAGTAAGAAGCCCCGGAATGCAAGATCACCCATAATACCTTGCAGACAGCCAATCAGCAGCTAGCCAGACTCTGTGGTGTCACAGCCCTTTAAAAGCCTCATCTTCGCCATTTCACTGTGAAACGAGCATAAGGAAAGACGTGACAAGCGCTAAAGTGCTAAAAGCTTTTAATTTTAAAATATTTGATAGGCAGAGTGCAGGGACAGTGCAGGAGCAGTGTAGGGAGATCGTAGGGAGAGTTTTTACACAGTGTAAGGAGAGCATAGGCACAGTGCAGGGACTGTAATCTGAAGCTGAAGGGATCCATAGGAGACAACACAGTTTGCATAAATCTTTATGTAGGGAAAAGAGCTATCTAATTAAACAGTAACATCCTTGTTTAATAGAGAAGCAATTGTATTAGGTCTTCATTTTCAAATTAGGGTGAAAATGCTGTCTAGTTCCACTGTTCTTGGGGTGTCCAACTTGTTTAATAGATAAGCAATTCTATTAGGCCTTCATTCTCAAATTGGGGTGAATAAGCTAATTAAACTGATATTGGGGTGTTCACTTTGTTTAATAAATAAGTAATTCTATTCAATTAGGCCTTGATTTTGAAATTGGTTAAATAACCTGTCTTGTTCTACTGTTAGTGAGGTGTCCACATTGGCATTGGATATCTTATTTTACATATACAGTTAGTGTTACCGTACAGTCTGTCCAACAGACAGTTACCAGGACTCTCTAAAGGAATAGGCAGTGACAAAACTGTTGCTGGAGCCAGCAGAAGTAGCAGGAGAAGGGGGAGTGGTAGCAGCAGCTGCAGCAACAGCCCAGAGCTGCAACTGTCATCCAACTGTCGTGTTTTGATGACAATTACCACTGATTTGGAATGGATGACTCGGCCTTCAACATCATCTGAACCGGCCTCAGACACCCACAGCCAGGAGTGGGTGGTTTTCTCTGACATCACACTTAGTTGTCATGGCCCAGGAACAAGCTCTGTGTCCTCAATTGTTTGGAACCTGCCTCTTTCCTTTGCTGCTCCTTTTGCCAGGCAAGTGATGTATGCTGTCGGTTCTGCTCCGCTTTTCAGCAGGGTAAATATTTTTGAGGACAGTCAGCAGCTACTGGCCAGCCCAGATTTGGAGGAGAGGTCCACTGCTTGCCCCTGTAGGCGTGCAAGTAGTGATAATGACAGTTGCATGGGAGCAGGTGTTGTGAGAGGTCAGGAATGCGGTCATGAGACTGGTGAGGGTGACATAAGTGACAAGCAGACAGTAGTGGATGATGATGTAGCCAATAGCATGTGGGAGCCCAGTGAAGAGGGACCTTCATGATCATCGTCATCAGGGGGTGAGGGTGGCAGCGTACAGGTGAGCCATGAGGGAGCAAATGTGGCCTTGTGCTAATAGGGTGTCAGCAGTGCGAGATCTGAAGCCAAATGTGCCCGGGGTAGACTGCCTGATACTCAGGAGCCCACCTGTCCGGAAACAACTAGCGGTGCAAGGCTTCATAGAGACAGTGGCTGGCAGTCAGAACAGAGTGGTGGGGGTAAAATGCCATACTCGCCGGTGTGGGAATTTTTAATCAAGTCGCTTGAGAGCGTCAGCATGCCCGTATTTAGGATCTGTGGGCAGAAGGTGAAGCGCGGCCAGGGTGCCAATGTTGGCACCAAGGCCATGCATTAACATATGGAGTGTCAACATAAAGTGACCTGGGAAAACCGTGGCGCCAATGTAGTGGTATAGCCTGATACATCTCCCAGCGGCCCACATCTCTTCTCCAGCAGTCAAGACTCCACCACCTCAGGAGAAGAGAGCTGTGTTTCCTTCCCTAGGCACAACCGACTACATAGGATGTCTTGATAGTAATTGAGTTTATCCTCCCTCTCAGCAGGTGTAAAAAAAGGCCCCCATTTTGGCCTAGTAGTGAGGGTCTAACATGGTGGAGAGCCAATAGTCATTCCTCTGTCGAATGGCGATAATGCGGCACTACACAAGCAACTGAGCATGCATCTGGCCATTTTCACAAGGGAATTGTAGGGACTCCCTGTCTCCATCTCCACAGCATACTGCCACGGTCTGTCGGGATAATCTGTTAGGTCTTCCTCATCGCCTTCCAGCTCTTCATGCTCCTCCTGCTTCTCGCTTGTGCAGCTAAACCACTTATATCTGTATGTATTTCCCGTGCGTTAAGGTCCTACTCGTCTTCATCCTCCTCTGCCAGTTCAGCCCCCACCGGGCTCAGGTCGCTGTAAGATGTAGGTGTCATGTCTCCTTTCCCCTGGCCAGCTAGATTTATCAGCATCTGCTCCAGGACGTGAAGGAGCAAAATTATATTATTCATCCCGTAGTCCTGGCGACTGACAAATAAAGTGGCCTTCTCAAAAGGCCCGAGCAAACAGCAGGTGTCACGCATGAGCTGTCACTGGCTAACATCAAAGTTACACAGCGAAGTAAACCTGTGCGTTTGCAACATCAAGAAATAGTTCATGACCTTCATCTGCTAATATAGTCGGTCCAACATGTGGAGGGTGGAGTTCCAATGGGTGGAAACGTCGCATATGTGGCGATGTCGGGTAATGCCATTCCTCCTTTGCAGCTCAAGAAGGGTGTGCTTTTCACGGTAAGAGTGGCTACAGTGCATGCACAGTTATCAGGCCATTTTCAAGACATTTTGCAGTTGGGTGGAAGATTTCAGGAATTGTGTTACAACCAGATTAAAGATGTGTGCCATGCAGGGCGCATGAGTCAGCCCTCCTTGATTCATCATTGACAGAATGTTATTCCTTTTATCGGTGACTATGATTCCAATCTTCAGTTGTTGAGGAGACAACCAGGATTTGATTTCTTGGTTGATGACACTCAGCAGTTCCTCCCTGATATGACTCAGTTCGCTAAGACTGGCCAGGTGCAGAAAAGTATGACACCGCCGTGCGTAGCATAGCTGGCATGTTGGAGGATCACTCAGAACTGTGCCTACAGTGGAGGCTGAGGACAAGATGGAGGATGAGGAGGCAGAGTAGGACATTGATGCTGGAATCACAGCATGAGAACGCAGAGCGAACACTACCATCATGAGGACAATTTGCTGGTGTGCCTGGGCCGAAACCATATTTACCCAGTGGGCCACAAAGGGCATATATTGTCCTTGACCATAGTTACAGCTCCGCACGTCAGTGCTGCCATGAACTGTAGCAGACAGTCAAGGACTGACCCACCTTCTGCTGTACGTATACATGGCTGGAACATCTTTTTTAGCGAAGTAGTGACGGCTTGGGATTCTGCACCTTTGCTCGGCACAAGCCATGAGTTCTCTGAAGTATGCAGAGTCAACCACATGGAAAGGGAGGGACTATAGTACCAGCAACTTGGCCAGGAGCACATTCAGCTTCTGTGCTGTTGGATTACTGCACGCATGCACCGAACCGATTGCTGGCGAAACGCGTGACAAGGAGTAGGAGCAGGAGCAGCATCAGAACCAGTAGATGATGGGAAGGAACCACAGCTCCCTTCTTCTGAAGGGTTGGAGCCCTGACTGCTGGAGAAGTTGTGTGGGCCGCTGAGAGATGCGTCAGGCTGTACCACTAAATTACAGCCACGGTTTTCCCAGGCCATTTTATGGTGATCCTCCATGTGTTGACGAAGGGCTGTGGCACCCTGGCCGCGCTTCACCTACTGCCCAAGAATATCACCACGCTGATGTCTTCAAGCAACTTGATGAATATTCCTACACCGGCGAGTATGGCATTTTACCCCCACCACTCTGTGATGACTGCCTACCGCTGTCTCTATGAAGCACTGCTAAATGTTTCTGGACAGGTAGGCTCCTGAGTAACAGATGGTCTACCCGGCAGGTTTAGCTCCAGATCTCACACTGCTGCCACCCTGCTTTCTTACAGCCACGCTTGCACACTGCTGGCTCAGCCACATGTTGCCACTATGCCACTATCTCATAAGCAAGCTGCAAACCTCTCCCCCTGATGATGATGGTAAAGCCCTCAATTGGCTTTATCATCATCCACTACTGTCTGCTAGTTACTTATGTCACACCCAACAGTCTCATGGCCTCTTCCCTGACCTCTCACAACACCTGCTTCCACGCGAATGTCATTGTCGCTACTTGCATGCCTATAGGAGGAAGTAGCAGACCTCTCTTCCAAATCTGGGTTGGCCAGTAGCAGCTGACTGTCCTCAATAATATCTTTCTTGCTGAAAAGCGAAGCAGAGTCGGCAGCATACATCACTTGCCTGGCAGAAGGAGCAGCAAAGAAAAGAAGCAGGTTCAGGACAAGTGAGGGCACAAAGCTTGATCCTGGGCCATGTCAACTAAATGTGGTGTCAGAGGAACCCACTGGCTCCTGGCTCATTCCTTTGGACGGCCCTGGCACCTCTTTGTTGGACATACTGTACAGTAACAGTAACTGTATATGTAAAATAAGTAGTTCAATGTTAATGTGGACACCCCAATGACAGTAATATTAGATAGCTTATCAAACCCAATTTGAGAATCATTGCCTAATAGAATTACTTATCTATGAAACAAGGTGGGCAGCCCACTAAACAGTTAAATTAGACAGCTTATTCACCCCCAATTTGAGAATCAAGGTGTAATAGAATTGCTTATCTATTTAACAAGGTGGACATCTCAATAACTGTAAAAATAGACAGCACATTCACCCCAATTTGAGAATGAAGGCCTAATGGAATCTGTTAAACAAGGTGGGCACCCCAAGAACAAAGAAAATAGCTTATTCAGCTCAATTCGAGAATCAATACCTAATAGAATTGTTTATCTATTTAACAAGGTGAACACCTTGGTGGACACAATAAAAGTAAAATTACACAGCATATTCACCCCAATTTGAGAATCAAGATGTATTTGAATTACTTAGCTATTAAACAAGGTGGACACCCCAATAACAGTGAAATTAGACAGCTTATTCACCTCAATTTGAGAATCAAGACCTAATGGATTTCCTTATGTATAAAACAAGATGGGCGCCCCAATAGCAGTTAAATTACACAGCTTATTCACTCCAATTTGTGAATTAAGGCCTAATGGAATTGCTTATCTATTAAACAAGTTGGACACTGTTCAATTAGATAGCTTTGTGTCCTACACAGGGATTGATGCAAAGTGGGCTGTCTTCTATGGATCCCTTCAACTTCAGACTACAGAGTTTGCACTGTTCGTGCACTGTCCCTGCAGTCTCCCTATCCAATATTCCGCAATTCCACATTCCACACAGTCCTTAGCACTTGTCACTTCTCTCGCTATGCTCAGATCATAGTGAAATTGTGGAGACGGCGCAGGATGAGGCTTTTAAAGGGCTGTGACATCACAGTTTATTGCCATCTGCTGATTGGCTGGCTGAATGGAATTATGGGTCATATTGCATTCCCAGACTTCTTACTTTCACTTTGCAAAACATGTAACTGCCATTTTTGGAAAATAATGATTTGTTACCACAAAGCGCCAGGAAATTTGGATTTGTTGCAAATTTTTCCTAAACTTCAGATCAAATTTGACTACGGATGCCTCAATTTGCTTAACGCTAGTCAGCATCATCACTTTCTTCTTCTCCTGCTAAGACTCCTCCTTGTCCTCTGCCCCATTGTGAGACATCTATAACGAAATGTTTGGCCATAAAAAAACCTTTCTCCACCAGTAATTAGTTTGTCTACAATTTGAACCGAGGCAGCACCCGGGGAACAAGGTCAGGTCCTTTTGACTATCCACGATTGTGTTGGCCTGGCTCCCACACCAGGCAGTTTTATACCTCCTCCTCCATGGATGCTTGCCCATCCTCAACAAAAGCAGGCCACAGTGTTGCTTGAACTACCCCTCCTTTCTATCAAATGTGTCAATTCAAGTGTTGCCATGACATCTCGAAGCTGATCGGCCTGGGAGAGAATAGCCACACTGACAAGCAGTTTCTAAAGTACATGAATCAGCAAACATCCAGCTGGCTGTCTCCTAGCAGCCTCAAACTGGTCAAGGTGGTCAGCAATAATAAGCACAACATCCTGGCCACCTTAACCCCTTCAGCCCCGGGCCTGTTTTCACCTTCCTGCCCAGGCCATTTTTTGCAAATCTGACATGTGTCACTTTATGTGGTAATAACTTTGGAACGCTTTTACTTATCAAGGCCATTCTGAGACTGTTTTCTCGTCACATATTGTGCTTCACGACAGTAGTAAATTTTTGGCAAAATATTTCATTTTTATTTATAAAAAAATACCAAATTTACCAAAAATTTGGAAAAATTTCCAAATTTCCAAATTTCAATTTCTCTACTTTCAAAATACACCGTAATACCTCCAAAAATAGTCATTATTTTACATTCCCCATATGTCTACTTTATGTTGGCATCATTTTATAAATGTCATTTTACTTTTTCAGGACGTTAGAGGGCTTTGAAGTTTAGAAGCCATTTTTCAAATTTTCACCACATTTTCCAAAACCATTTTTTTAAAGCACCAATTCAGATATAAAGTGATTTTGAGGGGCTTACATAATGAAACCCCCCATAAATGACCCCATTTTAGAAACTACACCCCTCCAATTATAAAAAACTGCTGTTACAAACTTTGTTAACCCTTGAGGTGTTCCACAAGAATTAGTGGAAAATGGAGGTGAATTTTCAAAATTTCACTTTTTTGGTAGATTATTCATGTTAATAATTTTTTTCTTGCAACACAGTAAGGGTTAACAGCAAACTAAAC
The DNA here is from genome assembly GCA_900303285.1 of Rhinella marina. Taxonomy (NCBI): domain Eukaryota; kingdom Metazoa; phylum Chordata; class Amphibia; order Anura; family Bufonidae; genus Rhinella; species Rhinella marina. The sequence continues at coordinate 45,547 of ONZH01023455.1, read as the reverse complement.
CTCAATATACATTGCTCTGATCCTGCAGTTTACAGAAATACCCCATATGTGGTGGTAAACGTCTCTATGGGTTTGTGGCAGTGGTCAAAAGGAAAGGAGCGCCATATGGATTTTGGAGGCAGATTTTGCTAGAATAGTTTTTAGGCACCATTTTGTAATTGAGAGACCCTGACGTACCCCTACAGTGGAAACCCTCAAAAAGAGACCCCATTTTGGAAACTACACCCTTGAACGAATATATTAAGGGGGTACTGGCCACTTTGACCCCCTAAGAGTTTTACGGAATTTGGAAACACTTGGCTGTGAAAATGAAAAATTTTATTTCTTCCAATAAAATGTTGCTTTAGCCCCAAATTTTTTGTATTTTCATAAGGGGTAACAGGAGAAAAGCACCCCATAATTAGTTACCCATTTTCTCCTGAATGTGGAAACACCCCATATGTGGTGGTAAACTGCTGTGGGGGCACATGGCAGGACTCAAAACAGAAGGAGCGCCATATGAATTTTACAACACAGATTTTGTTGGAATGGTTTGCGGGAGCCACGTTTTTTTTTTATTTAGAGTTATTATCTTATGTGGGGGCTCATTTTTTGCGGGATGAGCTGATGTTTTCATTGGTACCATTTTGGGGTACATAACACTTTTTGATCACTTGGTATTACACTTTTTGTGAGTCAAGGTGAAAAAAATAGCTGTTTTGGCATGGTTTTTTTAATTTTTTTTTTACTGAATTCACCAAGGGGGGCAAATCATGTGATATTTTTATACAGCAGGTTGTTACGGACGCGGAGATACCCAATATGTCTAACATTTTTATTTTTGGAAAGTTTTACACATTAGATTTACTTTTGTACAGAATAAAATCTTTTTTTTGCGTTGCCATTTTCAGAGAGCCATATTTTTTTCAGTTTTCAGGCGATTGTCTCAGGTAGGGTATCGTTTTTGCAGGACAAGATGACGGTTTTATTGGTACCATTTTGGGGTAAATACGCCTTTTTGATCGCCTGCTATTACACTTTTTGTGAGGCAAGAGGGAAAAAATTGGTTGTTTTGGCATAGGTTTTTTTTTTTTTTTTTTTGCAGCATTCACCTGGGGGGCCATCTCATGTAATATTTTTATAGAGCAGGTTGTTACGGACGTGTGGATACCAAATATGTCTAACTTTTTTATTTTTGGATAGTTTTACACATTGGATTTATTTTTTGAACAGAATAAAATCATTATTTTGTGTTGCCATTTTCAAAGAGCCATATTTTTTTCAGTTTTCGGGGCGATTGTCTCAGGTAGGGTATCGTTTTTGCGGAACAAGATGACGGTTTGATTGGTACCATTTTGGGGTAAATACGCCTTTTTGATCGCCTGCTATTACACTTTTTGTGAGGCAAGAGGGAAAAAAATGGTTGTTTTGGCATAGGTTTTTTTTTTTTTTTTTTGCAGCATTCACCTGGGGGGCCATCTCATGTAATATTTTTATAGAGCAGGTTGTTACGGACGTGGGGATACCAAATATGTCTAACTTTTTTATTTTTGGATAGTTTTACACATTGGATTTATTTTTTGAACAGAATAAAATCATTATTTTGTGTTGCCATTTTCAAAGAGCCATATTTTTTTCAGTTTTCGGGCGATTGTCTCAGGTAGGGTATCGTTTTTGCGGGACAAGATGACGGTTTGATTGGTACCATTTTGGGGTAAATACGCCTTTTTGATCGCCTGCTATTACACTTTTTGTGAGGCAAGAGGGAAAAAATGGTTGTTTTGGCATAGGTTTTTTTTTTTGCAGCATTCACCTGGGGGGCCATCTCATGTAATATTTTTATAGAGCAGGTTGTTACGGACGTGGGGATACCAAATATGTCTAACTTTTTTATTTTTGGATAGTTTTACACATTGGATTTATTTTTTGAACAGAATAAAATCATTATTTTGTGTTGCCATTTTCAAAGAGCCATATTTTTTTCAGTTTTCGGGCGATTGTCTCAGGTAGGGTATCGTTTTTGCGGGACAAGATGACGGTTTGATTGGTACCATTTTGGGGTAAATATGCCTTTTTGATCGCCTGCTATTACACTTTTTGTGAGGCAAGAGGGAAAAAAATGGTTGTTTTGGCATAGGTTTTTTTTTTTTTTTTTTTTGCAGCATTCACCTGGGGGGCCATCTCATGTAATATTTTTATAGAGCAGGTTGTTACGGACGTGGGGATACCAAATATGTCTAACTTTTTTATTTTTGGATAGTTTTACACATTGGATTTATTTTTTGAACAGAATAAAATCATTATTTTGTGTTGCCATTTTCAAAGAGCCATATTTTTTTCAGTTTTCGGGCGATTGTCTCAGGTAGGGTATCGTTTTGCGGGACAAGATGACGGTTTGATTGGTACCATTTTGGGGTAAATACGCCTTTTTGATCGCCTGCTATTACACTTTTTGTGAGGCAAGAGGGAAAAAAATGGTTGTTTGGCATAGGTTTTTTTTTTTTTTTTTTTGCAGCATTCACCTGGGGGGCCATCTCATGTAATATTTTTATAGAGCAGGTTGTTACGGACGTGGGGATACCAAATATGTCTAACTTTTTTATTTTTGGATAGTTTTACACATTAGATTTACTTTTGAACAGAATAAAATCTTTTTTTGTGTTGCCATTTTCAGAGAGCCATATTTTTTTTATTTTTCGGGCGATTGTCTCAGGTAGGGTATCATTTTTGCGGGACAAGATGACGGTTTGATTGGTACCATTTTGGGGTAAATACGCCTTTTTGATCGCGTAGTATTACACTTTTTATGGGGGAATGTGACCAAAAAATGGCTGTTTTGGCACTGTTTTTATTTTTTATTTTTTACTGTGTTCACCTGGCGGGATGGATTATGTGATATTTTTATAGAGCCGGTCGATACGGACGCGGCAATACCTAATATGTCTACTTTTTCTTTTTTTAACAATTTTTTTCACTTTATTGGGGGGAAAATGGCGTTTTTCTTTTTTTTTTACTTGAAACTTTTATTATTATTTTTTTAACTTTATTTTTTAACATTTTTTTCAACTTTTTACACTTCTTTTTTTAACTTTTGGGGGTTCTGATCCCCTTCACAATGCATTACAATACTTTGTATTGTAATGCATTGGCTGTAAGTGTATTACTCACAGTAATACACTTACAGCCTGCTTCCTGTGCGATCCAGGGGGCTGGATCGCACAGGTTCGCAGGGATGGCAGCCACGATGCCTAAGGAAGGCATCGGGCTGCCATCCAAGCCATCGGGTCCCCGTCACAGCAGCGCGGGGACCCGATGGCCCCCCCGCTCGGCATCCTGAACATGCGGCACACCTCATGTGCCGCGGTCAGCGCTGACCGCGGCACATGAAGGGTTAATGCGCCGGCATCGGTGTTTTCACCGATGCTGGTGCATTCCCCAGGGGTCCGGCACCTGGGCACTGCCGGACCCCCGCCGCTGATCGGGCGGGCGCAGCTCCTGCACCCGCCCGATCAGCGCGCCGTACATGTACGGCGCTGGGCGGTAAGTCACATCCCGTTGCGCCGTACATGTACGGCGCTGGGCGGGAAGGGGTTAATCCTGAGGGAAATAACAGAGACTCTTCATCTTTTCTGCCATTCTCACCTGTTGAGTAATGCTCTCCTGGAATTGCATCGTTAGAATGGTATGTAGCAACACCTCTTTATCCGTGACGTTCCAACTCACTGGAATTCAACATTGCACATGCTCGAGCATCTGTATGAGCAGCTGAAAGCCATGATCGATTTTGTCATGCATCGGACCGCCTCAGCAGGGAGCATAGGTTGTTTCCAGGTCAGGCAGTGGCAGCCCATGCCAATCATGTTGCGATTGTCCCTCATTCCCCTCATACGTATTTTTGAAGGGACGCTGACACTCATGCAACAAGTGGCAACAAATGAGGAGAAAGAAGAACAGCTAAAGGATCTTGATGTCCACCATGTAGCTATTGGAAACTGACAATGAGAAACTCCCATGGGGGAGGAGGAGGTGCCATCACTGGAGGAAGAAGTCAAAGTTGGAGGAGCAACAGGTTGATGATGTCAGTGACACCAGACATGACACCCAATTGTCTCAGTGGGAGGTGGAGCTGGAAAGAACTGGCTCCTTAGACCTGAATAGCGACTTGTAGACTCACTTGCTTTCACAGTGACAGACATGTTGTTGACATCAAGCAGTCTGAGTATTACTGGATAGCCATGCTTTTAGATTTTCACTATGAAAGCAAAATGGGGGAATGTTTTCCTGCAGCATAAAGGGAGGACAAATTATGTTATGTCTTCAGCAAGGAGACACCTGCTGCCAGTATGTCTGAAAGGGAAGCTCCTCTCCACCCCCCGCAGAGTCACTCCCATCCCACTGCCACAAGCAGCAGAAGCTGCTGCAGCAGTAGCGGCCAGTTCAGTTTCCTGAAAGTGATGGAGCAATTTCTACGCGTGCCACACCAGGCTAAGGCCAGTCAGCAAGCAGACAGCTCCCACCTTAAAGCCCGGGTCTACCTACACTCTGGCCAGTCTCCAGTGCACACCCTGTTCTTTGACACCATGGATTTCTGAGCAGGCAGACAGTGGCCCGAATTGGCTAAGCATGATCTTTTTCTTCTTTCTTGCCCAGCTTCCAGTGTCATCTTGGAGAGGATTTTCAGCTCTACAGGGGTGCAGTGACACCCAAATGGACCAAGTTGTCCTCCGCCAGTGTCGAAAACATCACTTTTGTCAAAATGAACCAAGCATGGATTCGGGAGGATTTTCACACTCGTCTGGCTGAAGCCAAAGAATAGATTTGACCTTGATGCCATCTTTCTACGTTCATGTTCTGTACAGCTGCTGCTTCCATCATGCCACTTCTACCATCGTGGCATTGCTGCAGCTTGCCAACTATTATGTTCTGTACGGCTACTGCCTCCATCATTCCACCACCACTATCCTGCCACTGCTGCGGCCTGCAAAACATCATATTCTGTATGACTGCTGCCTCCATCATGCCACCACCACCACCAACACGCTACTGCTGCAGCCAGCTAAACATCATGTTTTGTACAGCTACTGCTGCCTCCATCATACCACCACTGCCATCATGTCACTGCTGCGGCTTGCCAATCATGTTTTGTAAGGCTGCTGCCTCCATCATTCCACAACCACCATCATACCACCTCTGTGGCATGCTAACTATTATAGTCTGTACAGATGCCAATGCCTCCATCATGCCACCACTGCCATCATGCCACTGCTATGGCCTGCCAACCATCATCGTCTTTAGGGCAGCTGCTGCCTCCATCATGCTGCTGCCTGCCAACCTGTACCTATGGCTAGTGTACCATATGGCTCAGATGCTGCTGCACATCGATGCTAATCCTCTACTGCCCCCACTATTAATGCAAAGCTTCTGCCACTACCACCACTAGAACTACTATAACTGTTACTACTACAACCCATAGATAGACGAACTACTGCCCTGTATGTCCCATGCTATGCTGGGTTGGCTGCCGCTACTATTGCAGTCACATACCAGTATAGCTGTACCCTTTCCACATCCACACTGCACTGTTGCTGTTCCCAATTAAAAAAGAGGATTTTCTAGGCTTGTTCACAACTAGTCGCTTTTTCTGCTGACAATAAACACCTGTGCGTGGCATATGGGCAGGTATTCTTACCCTGTCAATGCATACTTTTTGGGCGCTTGGTCCTCCAAGCCACTTTTTTTGTATCCCATAACACTGTGTGTGTTTAAACATCATCTGCCCCCAATAAGGGAAAATTTTTGGAGGTTTTTTGGAATATGAAAAAGCATAACACGTGTCAGTGTGGTGTCTTTTTAAACACACTGTATGTTAACGCCATCAGATGTGTGTTTACCCATAGCTATGTATGTCAGTGTCACTCAGTCATTTACTATTGCTGTCTGCATTCCAGAGCTTGGGTAGGGGTGAGGGAAAAATAAAATAGAAAAATCATAAAAAATAAACGAAAAGAGATACCAACTTTGGTTCAGTCCAAACTCGAATTCGAGTCGAACTTTTCCCGATGCTCGGGTGCTCGTTTCGAATAACAAACCCCATTGAAGTCAATGGGAGACTCGAGCATTTTTGCAAGGGACCAAGGCTCTGCCTAGGGAAGGCTGGGTGAAAACCTGGAAACCTCAGAAAATGATGGAAACACCACGGAAATGGACAGGAAACAGCAGGGGCAGCATGCATGGATGCCTTTGAGGCTGCCTAATCCCACCATTACCCCAAATTCTCAGGCAACAGCCTGGTGGCTACCCTCATGGCAATTGTGCTCACCCAGACAAAGAAAGGCGAGGCACATGCCCATCACATGTTAGGGAAGCACCCAACTAGGTGCAACGAAGGTCCATCACCGCCTGCAGGTGACACCACTGCTCATGCTGGCACTGCTGTGCTATCCCCCTCCCCACGACGCAGGCATAAGCCTGACACATCATGGTGACAGCGTAGTGACACCAACAAGTGACCAAGTTAGATTGAGGTAGCAGTCAAATGTCTGTAGGCGAGCCTCCCAAAAATTTGTTTTGGAGTGTCCAAAGTTGATCCTCCTAAAAAATTGTTTAGGAGTGTCTGTAGTTGACCCTTCTGTAAAATATTTTATTTCTTTTCCCTGTTATTAGTTAATGTACAACCCATGGCTGGCATTGTGGGAATATATAGGTTTTGCGTCACAGACGGTCCACTGCAACGTTACATTTTCTTCATCATTGCCAATTACTTTTTCACCAACTGTTGTCTGGCAATGATAAAGGGTAAGGTGAATCCACTGCGGAAGAAAAGTGTCATCCTCCTACAATTCTACACTTGCTCTCAATTGAAAAGGGGATGTTCTTGCCGTGGCCTTCCTCATAGTGGCCGCTTCTGCGGACGACAGAGGTGGTGTACCTACTGACAGCCTGACCGAACACGATGGCAGACAGGGAGACATTCCCTCATGTAAAATAGTTTTGGAGTGTCTGCGGTTGACCCTCCTGGGAATATATATGGAAGCACCCAACTAGGTGCAACGAAGTTCCATCACCCATGCCCATGCTGGCACTGCTCTCCTATCCCCAGCCACACGATGCAGGCATAAGCCTGACACAGCATGGCGGTGACACCAACAAGTGACCAAGTTACATGAGGTAGCAGGTGAGCCACCCAAAAATTTAGCCAGACGCAGCATGGCAGTGACAACAGAGTGGCCGAGATAGACTGAGGTAGCAGGAGGTGAAGCATCCTCCAAGTGGGCAGTACATGAGCGGCCCCAGGGTCAGACTCGGTCAGTGTATGTGAAATGTTCAGGGTGGCCGAACGCCGGGCTCGACGGCGGACCCGTTTCGGGTTATTGATTGTCGAAATGTTGGCTTACATCAAGTTTAGTATCTGTTCTTACCAGTTGCTGTGGCTGTTGGTGGTAAAGTGGTGAGCATAGCTGCTTCCCAAGCAGTTGACCCGGGTTCGATTCCCGTCTATCGCAGGAGGCAATTAAAAGAAGAACCAAAAAAAAATCTGTCCAATATCTAATACGTCCCCTACCCGGGTAAATTGTTTGGAGAGAGGGGGCAGGGTAGGTGGGGGGCAGGCTGGGGGGAAGGAGGTTGAGCTGGAAGAGCCAGAGGAGTGCCCCCTTGGCTAGCGTGTATGGTGGTGACAACAGCCGGATGGAGTTCGAATGACGACGCAGGACCCCAACTTAAAAATTTAGCATCAACCGATACAGTTGTAAACTATGAGCTCGATCAAGTGTGGTATGTGTTCTATGTATACTACTCAGTTTAATACCGTATATGGCACCTATCCGGAAAAATAGTTTGGAGAGAAAGAGAGGAAAAAGACGTAAATTGTTTGGAGAGAGGGCCTTTGGACGGTCAGCTCGGCATTAGCGTGTCACATTTAAATAATTTTAACGGTCTGCTCTTCTGCGGAATGTCACATGAAGAATATAATTTTTTTGCGATGGTCAGCTCGGCATTAGCATGTCACACTTGAAAATTGGTAACGGTCGGCTCTTCTGCGGAATGTCACATAAAGAATATAATTTTTTTGGACGGTCAGCTTGGCATTAGCGTGTCACACTTGAAATTTTTTAATGGTCGGCTCTTCTGCGGAATGTCACATCAAGAATATCATTCTTTTGGATGGTCAGCTAGGCATTAGCGAGTCACACTTGAAAATTTTTAACGGTCTGCTATGCGGCGGAAAGTCACATCAAGATTATCATTCTTTTGGACGGTCAGCTCGGCATTAGCGTGCCACATTTAAATAATTTTAACGGTCTGCTCTTCTGCGGAATGTCACATGAAGAATTAAATTTTTTTGGACGGTCAGCTTGGCATTGGCGTGTCACACTTGAAAATTTTTAATGGTCGGCTCTTCTGCGGAATGTCACATAAAGAATATAATTTTTTTGGACGGTCAGCTCAGCATTAGCGTGTCAGGGTATAGACTGGAAGCAGATATTGTCAGAGAATACTACAGATGCTAAATCGTAATTATACTACAACATTTATACAAGTATAAATGCTAAAATTAAACCCCACATGGCTTACAGCTATACAAATCTGAGGGATTAGCTGAAGCCATTCTGTAAAAAACAGATATAAGCTGCAAACATGTAAATTCTTTAAATATTGTAAGGGGTTATGTAGCGGGGTGGTCGTCTCCTGGGTCGACGGGCTCACTTTAGCAGGCACAGGTTCCAGGCAACAGCAGTTTTTTCATTGACTGACCAAATTTATTGTCAGCAAGTGGTACATAAAATAAAATACACCAAACAAATCCTATGCCTGTCCGGCTCTAACTAAACAATACGGAACTCCTGACTAACCTGGTGCCAGCCTAACACTGGGCACCAAACATAACCACGCTGTTTGTACCACTTACTTTGCTCCCAGAGACTTCAAGCAGTCCTGTTCCCAGGCAGAGTGAGAGAGCATGTCTCTGCATCTATCAGGCTATCACATCTGAGGACTGATTACCTGACAGCCCAAATCCCAGACTGTCCGGGTGGAGTGGGGGCCCACCCTTCTCTCCCCACTCCAGCAACACAGGCCCTAAAAACAGGTTTTATACAAACCCGAACTGCAGAGACGTCTGCATAAACCTCTGCTGAACATTTCCCTGGTTGCTTTTAAATAACAGAAGTGAGGAACCTTGGGCAGACGTCCACTACTTCTCCAGACACTCTGTCACAATATATACAGTACAGACAGACCAAAAGTTTGGACACACCTTCACATTCAAAGAGTTTTCTGTATTTTCATGACTATGAAAATTGTAGATTCACACTGAAGGCATCAAAACTATGAATTAACACATGTGGAATTATATACTTAACAAAAAAGTGTGAAACAGCTGGAAATATGTCTTATATTCTAGGTTCTTCAAAGTAGCCACCTTTTGCTTTGATTACTGCTTTGCACACTCTTGGCATTCTCTTGATGAGCTTCAAGAGGTAGTCACCTGAAATGGTTTTCACTTCACAGGTGTTCCCTGTCAGGTTTAATAAGTGGGATTTCTTGCCTTATAAATGGGGTTGGGGCCATGAGTTGTGTTGGGCAGAAGTCAGGTGGATACACAGCTGATAGTCCTACTGAATAGACTGTTAGAATTTGTATTATGGCAAGGAAAAAGCAGCTAATTAAAAAAAAAATGAGTGACCATCATTACTTTAAGAAATGAAGGTTGGTCAGTCAGTCCAAAAAATTGGTAAAACTTTGAAAGTGTCCCCAAGTGCAGTCGCAAAAACCATCAAGCGCTACAAAGAAACTGGATCACATGAGGACCTCCCCAGGAAAGGAAGACCAAGAGTCACCACTGCTGCGGAGGATAAGTTCATCCGAATCACCAGCCTCAGAAATCGCAGGTTAACAGCAGCTCAGATTAGAGACCAGGTCAATGCCACACAGAGTTCTAGCAGCAGACACATCTCTACAACAACTGTTAAGAGGAGACTGTGTGTAGCAGGCCTTCATGGTAAAATAGCTGCTAGGAAACTACTGCTAAGGACAGGCAACAAGCAGAAGAGACTTGTTTGAGCTAAAGGACACAAGGAATGGACATTAGACCAGTGGAAATCTGTGCTTTGGTCTGATGAGTCCAAATTTGAGATCTTTGGTTCCAACCACTGTGTCTTTGTGCGACGCAGAAAAGGTGAACAGGTGGTCTCTACATGCCTGGTTCCCACCGTGAAGCATGGAGGAGGAGGTGTGATGGTGTGGGGGTGCTTTGCTGGTGACACTGTTGGGGATTTATTCAAAATTGAAGGCATACTGAACCAGCATGGCTTCCACAGCATCTTGCAGCGGCATGCTATTACATCTGGTTTGCGTTTAGTTGGACCATCGTTTATTTATCAACAGGACAATGACCCCAAACACACCTCCAGGCTGTGTAAGGGCTTTTTGATTAAGAAGGAGAGTGATGGGGTGCTACGCCAGATGACCTGGCCTCCACAGTCACCAGACCTGAACCCAATCGAAATGGATTGGGGTGAGCTGAATCACAGAGTGAAGGCAAAAGGGCCAACAAGTGCTAGCATCTCTGGGAACTCCTTCGAGACTGTTGGAATACCATTTCAGGTGACTACCTCTTGAAGCTCATCAAGAGAATGCCAAGAGTGTGCAAACTAGTAATTAAAGCAAAAGGTGGCTACTTTGAAGAACCTAGAATATAAGACATATTTTCAGTTGTTTCACACGTTTTTGTTAAGTATATAAATCCACATGTGTTAATTCATAGTTTTGATGCATTCAGTGGGAATCTACAATTTTCATAGTCATAAAAAAAAAATACAGCAAACTCTTTGAATGAGAAGGTGTGTGCAAACTTTTGGTCTGTACTGTAAATGCTTAAAAACCAGTGTGATGATCACTGTATATACAAAAGAAGAGAACGGAGCTGATGTCGGTGGTGCCGGTATTATTAATGCATCTGGTAATACACTAAATTGTTTAACAGTAGACATGGTCCAAGCTAAGTTAAATCAGATATTTAGAAATGAATAATGATGCCCTATCTCACTGGGCAAATGAGGTTCAATTTGGATAAATATAAAGTTATGCATCTGGGTACGAACAATTTACATGCATTACATGTCCTATGGAGAGTAACATTAGGAGAGTCACTCATAGAAAAGATAGCATTTATTAAAGGGAACCTGTCATCTCCGAAACACCCCCTGAACTAGAGTAATCGGTGTATAGTGTAAGTGGTGCTGAATCAGAATATGTAAGTTTTATCTTCATACTCACTTCCATTCTGACGCTGTGCTCCCACAAACTTGCAGTAAAATGCACTCACTGGACTCTTCTTTGAGTCCTCTCCATTATGTAAGTGAGCACTGGAGTCCAGTGAGTGCATTTTACTGCAGGTTTGTGGGAGCACAGTGTCAGAATGGAAGTGAGTATGAAGATAAAAATTACATATTCGGATTCAGCATCACTTACACTATACAACACTTACTCTAGTTCAGGGGGTGTTTCGGAGATGACAGGTTCCCTTTAAGTAGAGGAAGTTAACACAAGGCAGTTACTAATGTATTGCGATTGTCCATTCCTTTGGTGGCTGGATTCATTTTTGCATCACATTATACAATCCTCGTTTCAATGGTTACGACCACCCTGTAATCCAGCAGCGGTGGCCATGCTTGCATACTATAGTTAAAAACACCAGCTCATATGAGCTCCCATGGCCCCGACCACCAGAGAGGTCGGCGCTTTTTCCTGTACTGTGCAAACACGAACACCATTGATGGATTGCACATTGGTCGTAACCATGGAAATGCAATACATGACTTATAACTAAGTGGCTTGTATTAACTTTCTCTACATGATAAATGTTACTTGCTGAAGTGAGACAACGCCTTTAAGTTAAGCAAAAAAAAAAATTACAAATGTTTAAAAACAAGTAGGCATTTCTTCATCTTTGGCTGGATGGTCCTGTCAGTCTTAGTTCACGGTTTGTGCTGAACAAGTGACCATGGCACCCAATCACTGCCTGCAATACTGTATGCGCCATGCGTGATATCACTTTGTCCAATGATTGCTTTCCCGCAGTCACACAGCTACAGTAGTACCATTTTTTTTTTCAGGGATAGTTTAGGGGGCCTTTCTGCTGTGACATGTCCCTTGTGTCCCGGGACCTAGTGACAGGTTATATGGGGGATCATATAAGTATGTTCCATCAACAGGTTTGGAGTAAGGGGGGAGGGGGGTCTGACAGAAAGACCACGAAGATAAGCAACCCGTTTAAATTGTCAGAAAATTTTGCATTTGCTTTTCTCACCATTTTTAAGCAGTGTGTGCAAATATTGGGAACAGGATTTCATGCTATTTAAAGGGATAATATACTTTGTCCGAAGAATCTGTATGAACGCTTGCTTACTGTATGTTCAGAAAAGCATTTGATCTCAAATGGACTTTGATATCTAGTTATATAAACCCATTCTTAGTAAAGGAAGGATGATTTGAAGAACTGAAAAGACACAATTTCTGTGGTGGTTGCAATAATAAAGTTAAAGGTCAGATGATGAAAAATGAGACATAAATTCATGAGTTCCTACATCAATTTATCTTTGAAGCTCACAGCTATGATGAAATATGACATAAAATAGTTGCATTTGGAGAAATAGTACCTCCACCATGGCCCAGAAGGATGGGGGCCGCAAGACCTGGCTCTGCTGCCACATGCGGCTCACAGCCCGCGGTTTGTGCACACCTGCTCTAGATCCTCCAGAGAGGGTTGAGAAACAGACCCCAAGAGATCTAGACTGTTACCTGCTAGTAAGGGGCGTATGAGCCCTATAGGATACCCTGTGTATGCGAAGTCCTTAATTCCTCAAGATATACAAATATAGCAGAGTTAATAGTCACAACCATCTTAAAGGGGTTTTACCACTTCAGAAAATAGCATTTATTATGCAGAGAAAGTTTCCATGGTTACAACCCTCCTGCAGTTCAACAGCATGGCTGTGCTTGAACACTATAGAAAAAAGCACCAGCTTATGAGAGCTGCCACGGTCCCGGCCACCAGAGAGGCTGACATTTTTTCTTATAGTGTGAAAGCAGGACCATGACTGATGGATTACAAGTACAGATGAGCGAATCTTTAAAAATTTGTTTCGGCGAATAATCTACGAAAGTATAACAAGATTCGTTCTTAATACAAATTTTTTCGGTAGAAGTTGCGTTAAAAAATAATCGTGTTTTGCGAACATTCCTGCACAAATTACGAACATACAGTCTAAGCGTTGTTAAAAGTACGCTGAACTGAATACATAAGCATTAGCGTACAAAGTGCGTACGAATCCTTAGTGTACTATTGACTCGCGATTGTGTCATACACACGCATGTACGCTGCGGCGTACAGTCCTCAGAGGCAGTCCATATGAGCTAGAAAAGTAAGGTGCTAGCTATCCGGCTAAGTGCATAATTTACCAAACTCACCATACAATAAGTACATAATAGGACACATTGGAGTACCTGAAAAAGAATACACACAATGGGCTAAAGTGCTTGAACGTTGCTGAACCTGTAAAAACATTATTGCTAAAATACTGCAAAGACATAATTACAGTATGCAAACTTTTTAGTGCAATCAATTTCACATTTGCAAGCATAATAGGCTCAGATATATGTGTGAGTCTCTCCTCATCGCTGCTTGGCATAAAACACTGGAACATATAGTCCAAAATTTAATTGTAATCCATGTGAGGTAATTTTGTAATCCAAACAGGGAACGTGTAAGCCACATGGATAATATAAAATAGCAGCAAATAGAGAACCCTTTTTGCAAAGGGGGCTCCCAAATAACCTGAGAAGGGGGGAAAATGAAAATAGGTACGCTTAGGCGCAACTGGGAATTTTCTGCAGAATAGGGGGGAGTCCTGACAAGCCTTGTCCATCTGGGTGAGAGTCAAACAGGGGGCAATAAAAACAAGATACATTAAAAACAAGTGCCAACTAACTCTCACCCGTCAGGTGCAGTCCATGTTGTGGCTCCCATAGGTCCAGACCATGAGGTGTCCTTTAAATCAGCCAGACAGAAACAGACAGTTGTAAAAGGGTTCCTCAGATGAGGGACCTGAAGTCCTCCTCGCTGCTACTGCTACTGAAGGACATAAGAGGACGCTCCTGTCTGTAGGCCAGGCTGGCTGCTGTTGTTGAGCCCCACTGCCCTCTGCTGCTAGAATGTGGACTTGACCAGGTTGTGGTCACACTGGTGAGCGCTGCTGCCACTTGAGCCTTCACCTTTCCGGATACTCCTGCCGGGACAGCAGGGGTAAGGACTTCTGGCTGCAGCGGTTCAAGCAAGGCTGCACCCAAGGAAGAACCGCCAGGCTGCTGCTGACTTCATTTTCCATGGTAGCTGGTACTGGATCACCGTGGGGTGGAAAGTGAAGGATGATGTAGTCAGATGACCCAGGTGAAAGGACTGTGGTGGTGGTGGCAATCCAGGGATCGGAGGCTCTGGCTGTCGCTGTGGTTTTTCTCTGAAACGGAGGGTACCATCTGCTGTTTGTTGTGCACGCTGCTGGATCCTCTGGCCAGGTCTTGGCTGGCGATGCAGGTACCAGGGGCTTTGACAATAACGTTACCCCGGTAGCAAAGGGGCCTTTCAGGGATGCCATGGGGGTATATTTGACCTGATCCCCCACGTATAGGCTGTAACGGGCTTGGGGCAGGTAAGGCCATTTGACAGACCTGCGGCACACGAAGAACTCCTCGCCGTCCTTGACGTCTGCAAGGAAGCCACTGCCTGTCTCCACTGAAAACCAGATGACGGTTCCTTTGCGAAGTTCCAGCATAGGGTCTCCCGGCCTCGGATGGTCAAGTACTTGGATGACCCAGTCCTCCAACGTTTTCTTATAGTCCCATAGGGTCTGGGCATGGGCTGTCACGGCTGCAGGCACGATAGGATTCTGCCGCATGGAAGGTGTTCTTGTGGACGGCGGAGTGGACGCTCCAGCCGCCTCCGCCGCACCAGCCTGCACAGTGGACACCTCCGGTGCCTATGCGATTCTCGAGGTCACTTGTGCCACTCTGATCTCTTCGGGCCTCTCCGGTGGTTCGGGGTCACTACCCCACACCATCTCTCCCCACTTTAGAAGTAGTTGGTGCGCCATGCTTTCTTGTGTTCACCACTGGCTTGAACTGGAGAGGAGGGTGGAGTAATGAGGGAGGGGTTTTCACTCCCTATACTTGCAATAGATAGTTCCCGGTGGGCCGAGCTGGTTTTTCCTGCTTCTGAGGGAGGCGTATCTTCACTTTCCCACTCTTGAGGGGGCGTATCGGCATTTTCCCGCTTCGGGGAGCCTGGGGAGGGGGAAAGAAGAATGCATACATAGCATACATAGCATACGCGTTCAAAATTTTAAGAACATTTAAGAATCATACGAAGCGAATCTGAATAAATCCGGATTTGCTTCGGAGTAGGAAATAAGGAGGATTCGTAAAGAATATACGAAGCGGCGAATAGATTTGCTCATCTCTAATTACAGGGTGGTTGTAACCATGGAAATGAGCAGCGTATAATGCGAAAAATTTACCAAACCAGCAAAGGAGGCAAGATGGACAATTCCAATACATTAGTAACTGCCTAGTATTAACTTTGTCTACATTATAAATGCCACTTGCTGAAGTGAGACAGCCCTTTAAGACAACCCCCGGTCAAATATCAGTGACTGAGAGCTATGTACATGTGTATATACACTTTGGCCTCATGCACACAAATGTATTTTCAGTTTTCATTTTTACAGCAATCACAAAAGCAGTAGCAGCCACTACTGCCTCTTTACTTTAGTGTAACAGCACCCTATTATCCGGTGGCTGTGCTTGCTTTGCTCAGAGAAGCTTCAAAAGTCTTCCTCTGAGCGGAAACCAAACGGACCCCATTATAGTCTATGGGGTCCGTAGGCTCTGTTCAGCTCAGTTATGACCCGAATCCGTCCTTTCCCTTCTCCTTCTCCTATAACGGAGCAGGAGAACGGAAAGGCTGAACGCTGATGTGAACTCAGCCTAAATCCTGTATTTTATACAGTTATATGTCTGCTTTTACTACCTTCTGTGAACAGCTATCAGTACAGGAGGGAGGGGTTATCAGTGATTAATAGCATTGTGTATATAAATGTATATACAGAGATAGCTGTCAGTCACTGATAACACCTCCTCCCTGTACCGATAGCACTTTTTAGGGCTGCAGATGTAAATGTAAAAATTACAAGTTTTACTGAATCTTTTTTCCATAAAACTATATATCAATCTGCTCAGCTCCTCCTGCTCTATAACATTGTGCTTTCAGATTGCATTGCATTTTTGGTGACAGCTCCTCTTCAATACAAGCCACTTACTAATGTACAGTGATCCCTCAAAATACAATGGCCTCAGGATGCAAAATTTTCAACACATTATTTTCTGGACCATCATAAGTTGAAACCAGACTCAACATACAGTACAATGCCTCAGACTCGGATCCAACCCATCAAGGCCAATTCTCTGGTAAAATAGCTGTATTAGTTGCTAGTTACCAGCCTTTCCTGACTGTTATATGTAAGGATTTGTTTTATCTGTCATAGTTATCTCCTTATTTTTCTTAAATCTTCATTTTCTCTTAGCTTGGATGACATTTTGGGGCTTTGGAACCAATTACTTGACTAACAATGGTTTCAACATACAATGGTCGTCCTGTACCCAATCAATATTGTATATTGACGGACCACTGTATTGTGATTGTCCATATTGACTCCTTTGCTGGCTTGGTTCATTTTTCTATCGCATTATACACTGCTCGTTTCTATAGCTACCACCACCCTGTAATCCATCAGTGGTGGTCCTGCTTTCACACTATAAGAAAAAATGCCAGGCTCTCTGGTGGCCAGGACCATGGGAGCTCACATAAGCTGGTGCTTTTATCTATAGTGTTCAAGCACAGCCATGCTGCTGGACTGCAGGGTGGTTGTAACCATGGAAACTTTCTCTATTATACCTTGATTCTTAAATTGGTGTGAATAACCTGTCTTGTTCTACTGTTATTGGGGGTGTCCACCTTGATTATTAGATAAACAAGTCTAATACGCTTGATTCTCAAATTTGGGTGAATAACCTGACACCTTCAACTGTTTTTGGGATGTCCACCCTGTTTAATAGATAAACAATTCTAATAGCCCTTGGTTCTCAAATTGGGGTGAATAAACTGTCTTGTTCTAATGTTATTGTGGTATCCACATTGACATTGAATAACTTATTTTACATATACAGTTAGTGTTTCTGTACAGCATGTCCAACAGACAGTTGCCAGAGCCCTCCAAAGGAAAGGGCAGTGGCAAAAATGTTACTGGAGCCGTAAAAGTAGCAGAACAATTGGGGGTGAAGGGGAGTAGCAGCTGCCACAGCATCAGGCCACAGCTGCCACTATCATCCAGCGGTTGTGTTTTGACAACCAATTCCGCTGTTCTGGAATGGTTGACTCAGTCCTCAACATCATCTCAGCTGACATCAGAAACAGGCAGCCAGAAATCAGTGGGTTCCTCTGATACCATACTTAGTTGGCATGGCCCAGTAAAAAACTCTATTCCCTCACCTGTGCTGAATCTGCCTCTTTCCTTTGTTGTTCTTTCTGCTAAGCAAGTAATGTATGCTGCCAACTCTGCTCCGCTTTTCAGGAAGGACGAGCTTATTGAGGACAGTCAGCAGCTACAGGCTGCATCCTCCAGTAGGTCCGCTGAATCTTCCTGTAGGTGTGCAAGCAGCAATGATAACAGTCACATGGGAGCAGGTGTTGCATGTGCATGAGACTGGTGAGGGTGAGAAAGTGATGACCAGACAGTAGTGAATGAGGATGTAGCCAATCGCACGTGGGAGCCAGATGAAGCAGGTGAGGGTGGCAGAGTGCTACTGAGCCAGCAGGTTGCAAGCATGGCCGTGAGACAGCAGAGTGGCAGCAGTGTGAGATCCAGAGCGAAATGTGCCCAGGGTAGACCGTCTGCTATTCAGGAGCCTACCTGTCAGGGAACAACTAACTTCATAGAGGCCCCGGCATGCAGTCATCACAGAATGGTGGGGGTAAAATGCCATACTCGTCAATCTGGGGATTTTTTATCAAGTGACTGGAGGACGTTAGCATGGCAGTATGCAGGATCTGTAGGAGGAAGGTGAAGCACCACCACGGTGCTAATGTTGGCACCACAGTCTTATGTCAACACATGGACCGTCACCATAAATTGGCACTCATCCAATGGCGCAAAAGCTGAACGTGCACCTGGCCAAGTTGCTGGTACTACAGTCCCTCCCTTTCCATGTGGCTGACTGAACATTTCAGAGAACTGATGGCTTGTGCTGAGCCAAGGTGGAGGGTCCCAAGTCCTTATCACTTCTTATCACTCATCTAAAAAAGCTATAACAGCCATGCATATGCACATACAGCAGAAACTAGGCCAGTCCTTGAGCTTATCGGTGTCTGGTACAGTTCATGGCATCACTGACATGTGGAGCTGCACTGGTAAATGTGGTTCCTGCTGAGGTATACCAGCAACTTGGCCAGGTGATGGCAATGCCGCCTCCACGTTCTCCTGCTTTGATTCCGGTGCCAATGTTCTCCTTTGGCTCCTCATCCTCCACCTTGTCCTCAGCCTCCACTGAAGGCACAGTTCTAAATGGTCCTCCATCACACCAGCTATGCAGAGCACAGTGCTGTCATGCTGTTCTGCACCTAGCCAGCCTAGGTGAACGGAATCAAAATGGGGAGGAACTGCTCCATGTCCTTCACCAAGAAAACGAATCCTAGCCGTCTCCTCACCAACTGAAGATCGGAACCATGGTCAACGGGAAGAACATTCTGTTGGCACTGCATCAAGGAGGGCAGACCAATGTGCCCTGCATGCCGCACATCTTTAATCTGGTAGTAACCCAATATCTGAAGTCTTCCACCCGACTGCAAGACATTTTGAGTGCATTTCAGCCACTCTTACCATGCAAAACTTGTCCTCCTTGAGCTGCAAAGGCAGAATGATGTTCCCCAATATCGCCTCATATGCAATGTTTCCACATGTTGGAACTAAACCCACATGTTAGACTGACTATATGACCAGAGGAAGTCTGTAAATGATTTCTTGATGATGTAGGCAGACAGGACACAGCTCCTGCAGGGGCGCACAGCATGTTTTTCTTTTTACTGAAGGCTACTGTGAAAGAAATTAAGTAGTTGATGAACAAAATTGTGCTAAGTTTTATTTAATTATCAAATAGTCTCCATCTTCTTTATTAATCTCTATTAGATGCCACTTTATGTTTAAAATAAATATGAGTAACCATCACTTGATTTCTATAGGAAGTTAGCTAGTCCATGCGGAAAGAGTAACTTGGCAGAACTTGGGCATAGAATTTTCCAGATAAGATGAGTAATGCATTTGTGTCCACGTCATTGCCTGGCACCTGGGGACAACTTATTAACAAAATTTGAATCCCATAGACAACAGAGTGAAGTCTCCTAATTTGGGACTTGTCCTAAATTGCAGCGACACTGTTGTATGCTTTTTTTTTTGTTTAGCTAGGGATTAACTAGAACTGTTGGTGGCCTGCACAACGATGCACAAGTCCATATACTGTATGAGATCTGCCTGTCACAGTAACTGTTTCACTACCAGAAAGGACTAGCTATGCATGTTGGTGCAATGCACAGTGATGCATTATCTTTCTGCATTTTAACTGCATGCTGGGATATAGCTGATTTAATGCACTTTGTGACAAATTAATTCTTAAAGGGGTTGTCCGGGTTCAGAGAAGAACCCGGACATACCTGCAATTTCACCCAGGCAGCCTGCCTGAAGAGGACATCGGAGCATCTCATGCTCCGATGCCCCCCCTTGCCCTGCGCTAGATCGCGCAGGGCAAGGTCTCTTTTGTTTATAAATACTCGCTGCCGGGCGGGTACTTCCGCCCGGCAGCGAGTTCGGTGACGTCACCGGCCTTAATGGGCCGGCTTTAGCGCTGCCCTAGCCGTTTTACTGGCTAGGGCAGCGCTAAAGCCCGTCCATCAGCGCCGATGACGTCACCGGCTCACTGCCGGGCGGAAGCCTCTGCCTGGCAGGGACCGGTACGTCACCGGAACCTGGCTAAATTCCTTTGCCCTGCGCTAATTAGCGCAGGGCAAAGGAGGGCATCGGAGCATAGGATGCTCCGATGCCATCTTCAGGCGGGCTGCCTGGGTGAAATTGCAGGTATGTCCGGGTTCTTCTCTGAACCCGGACAACCCCTTTAACTAAGCAAATTTCTTGGAGAAGTTCGGCAAAGTGTCTGAATTTTTCAAAACTTCGCTTATCTCCAATACTGACTTACTGATTGATAGAATGAACTTCATAAAAGGAAGAAAAATACACTAAATAATTCCACATAAAATAACTAAGTATATGTTAGGCATGTTCAATTTTGTGTTTCTGAAAATGTCATTAAATTACATAATGTCTATGTACATTAGCCAAGTCTCTTGCCCTTTCAGTTGAGTAATTATCACTATAACACATCTGTAAATACATATGGGAGGTAATTATTTTCTTCCATTCATCTCTATAATTACGATGTCTTTTGATATCATAATCACACAGAGCTAATTTGACATTAGTGGAATTCTTAAAGATGCAGATTTATGTATGTGTTAGGTCACTGATTTTCTCTTTCCTAATTAGAAACAGTGTTAATTAAATCCAGACTATCATATATTAATAGTAATTGAGCATCTGAAAAAAATCTGCAAGCTAAAATAAAACAAAACTTAGAAAGGCAAAAAAGGTGTAAAAACAGTAAACAGTTTTAACAGACTGGCACATGGTGTATATTTGTGTCTGAATCTGCAGTCCTGTCTTATACCCACTTGCTTCTTGCTAACCTACAAACCAGTGTCAGACTGGGATACATAGAGTTCTCCAAAGGAATTGATTCCAAGTGCCCACCTTCCATCTATACAAAAATAATGCATGTGCAGTTTTTGTTTTAAATTATCATTGACAGAACTCCAGAAATTTTTGATGTTTCCCAAAGAACCATTTTCTGTTTTTACATTGTCAATTAAATCCCCAAAGAGATATCTCCCAAGGAAAGGGAATCACCTTGCTATTGCGACCTTGTGAAAGAGTCAAAATACAACTTTTCAACAAGCCTTGAAATATAACAAGGGCATACAACCAAGCCAAATATCCATCTGTAGAGAGCTGCTTTGGGATGCTTACTCCTCATCAGTACAGAGCAGTATTCTCGCTGCCTGAATGCAATGCCTTGGATGTAGCTTAGGTGGCCGGCCATTACTTCTGCATTAAGTGCCCACATGGCTGTTTTGCTAAAAAGACTAATAAGACCAAGACTTCAATACTCTTTAAAGATACTCTGTAAAGTAAAGTGAATTTGAAAGATTTGAGAATGAATAAGCTTACGCAGGCTACGTGAATAATTATATTTACTAAGTAATTAAATATACGATAAAACAAAGAAATCACATACAGAATAATAAAAAGTAAATAAACATCCCTAGCCTAAATGGGGTGAAGACTCCATCGATCATTCTATAACCCATGGCTGTCTACCCCTGTTATAACACATGACCGACACCCCAGGGTGTACAAAAGATATAGGGTAAGTCATACTCACATCCTACTTAGATGGAGGCCTGGTGGAGTCTTCTGAGACAAGGAGGGTAGCAGAGTTTTAACCTGTTAGCCCATCCTCCAGTATGCATCATGCATGTCTCTGAGATCACTCAGGAATGTGGTCTTATCAGCACAATGGGGGATGGATTTCTCTCTCTAACCCACTTCATTACAAGGAAAACTGATAAACTATTATACAAAGTATTAAACAGAATTAAAGGGGAGTACCAATCGGTTACTTAAAAATACCCTTACAATACACTCCACCCCTGGTTCTTTCACTTTAATTCATTTTCCCTACCCAATATCAGAACCTATTCTACATATATAGCCTAGTCATTTGACAGAAAACTACTTCGGGACCATTGGATCTTTTAAAATAAAAAATAAAAATAAAAAAACTGTGTTGGACTAACAAGAAGTGTCTCACTGAGGTCTTCTTCACTTCAGATCTTCTTGGTCTCTGGTGCAAAGTCAATAGTCCACTTCTTGATGTTCTGTGTACCAGCATGGCCCATTTTTGTGTTGCTATTACAAAGTTCAGTCTATTAACCCTCCTTATTTGTGTGAAAGGGTTTTTTTTCAGGTGTAACGGTACTATAGAGGTCTTCTGCCAAAGTAAAATGTACTTTTATAAAACCCTATCTTTGTAACACCCTATCAACTCTAAACATATTTATTTGCTCAAATCCCACCGCTGCCACCATTTGTAAATTAAAGTGAATTTGAAAGGTTTGAGAATGAATAAGCTTACGCAGGCTATATGAATAATTATATTTATTAAGTTATTAAATATACGATAAAACAAAGAAATCGCATACAGAATAATAAAAAGTAAATAAGCATCACTAGCCTAAATGTGGTGGAGACTCCATCGATCATTCTATAACCCATGGCTGTCTACCTCTGTTATAACACATGACCGACACCACAGGGTGTACAAAAGAAATAGGGTAAGTCATACTCACATCCTACCTAGATGGAGGCCTGGTGGAACCTCCTGAGACATGGTGGGTAGCAGAGTTTTAACCTGTTAGCCCATCCTCCAGTGTGCATCACGCATGTCTCTGAGATCACTCAGGAATGTGGTCTTATCAGCACAATGGGCGATGGATTTATCTCTCTAACCTACTTCATTATAAGGGAAACTGATAAACTATTTTACAAAGTATTAAACAGAATTAAAGGGGAGAACCAATCGGTTACTTAAAAATACCCTTACAATACATACTCTTAACTGAATCTGCAACTACACTTCAAATGAAGTTTAATAATATGATTTTATTAAATATAATAAGTAGCATATACATATAGCGATATATGGGCTCATTTATCAAACTGGTGTAAAGTAGAACTGGCTTAGTTGCCCATGGCAACCAGTTTCCACCTTTCATTTTTGACATCTCCAAATGGAATATAATTGGTTGCTATGGGCAACTAAGTCAGTTCTACTTTACACCAGTTTGATAAATGACCCCAGTAATGTCCTTCTTTTGCACTTATCTACGTATATACAAAGGATAAAGAACATAATACACTATTACTTTTAACTGGAGTCCTGACTACATCAAGAATGAAGGTACTTACATCATCTGACAGTGACACATCAGCTGGGAAGCCCTTTTAAGCATAAGCAGTCAGAGACTTGATCGAGAAAACACAGATTAGGTCCCTGTGCAAGGCGTTCTTCCACAGGATGAGCTTCTGCGCTTAAAGGGGTAGTCTGGGTTCAGAGCTGAACCCGGATGTCCCCTTTTTCACCTAGGCAGCCCCTCTGATATAAGCATTGGAGCACTTCATGCTGAATCGCGCAGGGCAAGGGATTTTTCTGGATATCTGGTGATGTACCAGAATCTCAATGGGTAAGCTAGGTGGAGGCCTGTAAAACGGCTAGGGCAGCTCTAAAGCCCGCCCATTAGTGCCGGTGACGTTACCGGGAACACTGCTAGGCGGAAGCCTCTGTTTAGCAGTGTAAAAATGTAAACAAAAAAGTATTTGCCCTGCGCGATACAGAGGGTGAGCATCTGAGCATAAAATGCTGCAATGCCCATGTCAAAGGTGCTGAGTGGGGGAAGAAGGGGATATGTCCGGGTTCATCTCTGAACCCGGACAACCCCTTTAACTGCAGGGTTACAGCTTTTATACAGATTAAACAAAGAACTTCACTCCATAGTGGAATGTAGCCAAGACATGCACAGTATGGGCCACTGTGTACCTCTTTGTAAAGCAAGGTTTTTAATTGGTTCTTCCCATTTAAGTTCATAAAGTTATTTAGTGATGTCTATACCTGGCTACATTTCTGCAGTATGAGGTAACTCTACATGTGTACTAACCTTTCGGTGGGGCTAGGATGGGCCAGGAAGAGTATCAAGACTGGCGCTTTCTGCCCCTATCTTGATATCCCCTGTGCTGCCAGAGAATGCGCCTAATTTATGATAAGGCATAACCTAACCAGAAATCTATGACAGCTCAGAGGTGCTATAGATTTCAATCTTCATTTACTCCACAAAACTGATGTAAATAAAGATAAATTTGTTGCTGTGTCTGACCGCTCCCCATTCAATGCCCTTTCCACACCCCTTTTTAGAAATGTGGTGAGGACGACGAAAAAAGGGAAATCTGACAATTTTCTAAAAAGTCGCACCTGCAACCTTTTAACACCACTTTTCAGTTGTAAAGAGAATGATAAATATCCCCCTTTTTGGAACAGAGAGCTTAGCTCCATTGAAGACATCATCAGGGTAAAATGTCTTTCTACCATTACCTCTCTTTGTATCATATTGGCAGCGGCGGAGTGCCAAGTTGGGCACTGGTCCATAGTGCCCGCCCATTTGTCCACATGACTCTCCGTGACTGTTACTTTAATTTATCTTGGTAAATCTTTGCATATATCTTTTATCATGGTTCAGTAAATTCTTTATGTACATAAATCGTGTTAAGTCTATTTTTTCCTGAACTTCATGTTTATCGTTTGTCATGTATTATGTGTTATCATGTTTATCCAAATTCCAAGACAACCTTCAAAAAATAAGCAGACAAAGCCTCATTCCCTTGCACAAGCAATTCCAAACAAGTCTTCAGTTCATTCACAGGTAATAATAGTTATAACACAAACAAAATGGAGCCCAAATGATCAGAAACGACATCACCTTACAAGTATATGTGGTGGTTCCTGTGCTAAACTGTTCCAATCATGGGGGGAAGGGTGGATTCCACCAGTGTCTACAAAAGTAGGCCAGTGGGGCAACATGCAAAGGGACCTCCACGTTGGTTTGTCGTGGGTACTTTGTGTATTTGAATATTCCAAATTCCACTTGTAATTGTTATGAGCATGGATATTTCTATATAGGGATTGTAGTTATTATCCTGGAACAAGAACTCTTAAAGGAAATGTGTCGTCAGAAAATGACCTATTGTTTAACCCCTTCCCGACCAGCGCCGTACATGTACGGCGCTGCGGGAAGTGATTTCCCGACCAGCGCCGTACTGCTACGGCGCGCTGATCGGGCGGGTGCAGGAGCTGCGCCAGCCCGATTAGCGGCGGGGGTCCGGCTGTGCCCAGTAGCCGGACCCCTGATATATGCACCAGCATCAGTGAAAACACCGATGCCGGTGCATTAACCCTTCATGTGCCGCGGTCAGCGCTGACCGCGGCACATGCGATGCGGGCGGTGGGAAGGGGTTGCCATCGGGTCCCCGCGCTGCTGTGACGGGGACCCGATGGCTGAGATAGCAGCCGGATGCCTTCCTTAGGCATCCGGCTGCTATCTACGGAAGCCTGTGAGATCCAGCCCCCTGGATCTCACAGGCAGTGTGCTGGAAGTGTATTACATTGAGTAATACACTTCCAGCCAATGCATTACAATACAGAAGTATTGTAATGCATTGTAAGGGGATCAGACCCCCAAAAGTGAAAAAAAAGTGTAAAATAAGAAAGTTAAAAAAAGTGAAAAAAATAAAGTTTTACAAAAAAAAAGTTTCAAGTCCCCCCCCCCAAAAAAAGCGTCATTTTTACAAAATAATATAAAAAAAATTGTAAAAAATAGTGAAAAAAAAAAAGAAGACATATTAGGTATCGCCGCGTCCGTATCGACCGGCTCTATAAAAATAGCACATGATTCACCCCGTCAGGTGCACGCAGTTAAAAAAAAAAAAAAAAAACTGTGCCAAAACAGACATTTTTTGGTCACCTTCCCTTACAAAAAGTGTAATAGCAGGTGATCAAAAAAGCGTATGTACCCCAAAATGGTACCAATCAAACCGTCATCTTGTCCCGCAAAAAATGAGACCCTACCTAAGACAATCGCCTGAAAAATAAAAAAAATATGGCTCTCAGAAAATGGCAACACAAAAAGTATTTTATTTTGTTCAAAAAAAAAATCTAATGTGTAAAACTATCCAAAAATAAAAAAGTTAGACATATTGGGTATCGCCACGTCCGTAACAACCTGCTCTATAAAAATATTGCATGAGATGGCCCCCTAGGCGAATGCTGTAAAAAAATTTTTTAAAAAAGCAATGCCAAAACAGACATTTTTTTCCCTTTTGCCTCACAAAAAGTGTAATAGCAGGCGACCAAAAAGGCGTATTTACCCCAAAATGGTACCAATCAAACCGTCATCTTGTCCTGCAAAAACGATACCCTACCTGAGACAATCGCCTGAAAACTGAAAAAAATATGGCTCTTTGAAAATGGCAACACAAAATAAAGATTTTATTCTGTTCAAAAAATAAATCTAATGTGTAAAACTATCCAAAAATAAAAAAAGTTAGACATATTGGGTATCGTCGCGTCCGTAACAACCTGCTCTATAAAAATATTACATGAGATGGCCCCCCGGGTGAATGCTGCAAAAAAAAAACATGCCAAAACAACCATTTTTTTCCCTTTTGCCTCACAAAAAGTGTAATAGCAGGCGATCAAAAAGGTGTATTTACCCCAAAATGGTACCAATCAAACCGTCATCTTGTCCTGCAAAAATGATACCCTACCTGAGACAATCGCCTGAAAAATGAAAAAAATATGGCTCTTTGAAAATGGCAACACAAAAAAAAGATTTTATTCTGTTCTAAAATGCATCTAATGTGTAAAACTTTCCAAAAATAAAAAAGTTAGACATATTGGGTATCGTCGCGTTCGTAACAACCTGCTCTATAAAAATATTACATGAGATGGCACCCCAGGTGAATGTTGTAAAAAAAAATTTTTTAAAAACCATGCCAAAACTGCTATTTTTTTTCACCTTGACTCACAAAAACTGTAATACAAAGCGATCAAAAAGTTTAATGTACCCCAAAATGGTACCAATCAAACCGCCATCTCGTCCCGCAAAAAATGAGCCCCCACATAAGACAATAACTCAAAAAATAAAAAATCAACGTCACCTGCAAACCAATCCATCAAAATCTGTTCTGCAAAATCCATATGGCGCTCCTTCTGTTTTGAGTCCTGCCATGTGCCCCCACAGCAGTTTACCACCACATATGGGGTGTTGCCATATTCAGGAGAAAATGGGTAACAAATTATGGGGTGCTTTTCTCCTGTCACCCCTTGTGAAAATGAAAAATTTGGGGCTAAAGCAACATTTTATTGGAAGAAATGAAACTTTTCATTTTCACAGCCAAGTGTTTCCAAATTCCGTACGGGGTCAAAGTGGCCAGAACCCCCCTTAATATATTCTTTGAAGGGAGTAGTTTCCAAAATGGGGTCACTTTATGAGGGTTTCCACTGAAGGGGTACGTCAGGGTCTCTCAATTACAAAATGGTGCCTAAAAACTATTCTAGCAAAATCTGCCTCCAAAATCCGTATGGCGCTCCTTTCCTTCTGACCACTGCCACAAACCCATAGAGACGTTTACCACCACATATGGGGTATTTCTGTAAACTGCAGAATCAGAGTAATGTATATTGAGGTTTAGTTTGCTGTTAACCCTTGCTGTGTTGCAAGAAAAAAATTATTAACATGAATAATCTACCAAAAAAGTGAAATTTTGAAATTTCACCTCCATTTTCCTTTAATTCTTGTGGAACACCTGAAGGGTTAACAAAGTTTGTAACAGCAGTTTTTTATAACTTGAGGGGTGTAGTTTCTAAAATGGGGTCATTTATGGGGGGTTTCATTATGTAAGCCTCACAAAATCACTTTATATCTGAATTGGTGCTTAAAAAAATGGTTTTGGAAAATTTGGTGAAAATTTGAAAAATGGCTTCTAAACTTCTAAGCCCTCTAACGTCCCAAAAAAGTAAAATGACATTTATAAAATGATGCCAACATAAAGTAGACATATGGGGAATGTAAAATAATAACTATTTTTTGAGGTATTACTGTGTATTTTGAAAGTAGAGAAATTGAAATTTGGAAATTTGGAAATTTTTCCAAATTTTTGGTAAATTTGGGATTTTTTCATAAATAAGGGTGAAATATATTGACTCAAATTTATGACTGTCATGAAGTACAATGTGTCACAAGAAAACAATCTTAGAATGGCCTGGATAAGTAAAAGCGTTCCAAAGTTATTACCACATAAAGTGACACATGTCAGATTTGCAAAAAATGGCCCGGTCAGGAAGGTGAAAACAGGCCCGGGGTTGAAGGGGTTAAATCACATTTTATGATATTATTTTTAATTTTCCATGTCAATATTTACATAAAGAAAAAACAAAAACATAAAATCCTGCAGTTTTAACACTGGCCACTAAGCCTAATAATTGGTGTCATTTCTTGGTCTGTACAGGTCACTTTAATGCAGTTACCTGCTTATCTATACACAGAGGTGATATCTTTACTGGCAGGATTTGAATGACAGATAAGATAGGATCCACAATTCTCAATAAGTGATTGTCAGAGCTTATTTAATCTTCCCTTGTACAATGACCTCTGCACAGGTCACAGAGCATGTCTATGGGAAAACTCCCATAGAAGTCACTGATGTCCTCTCCTATCTATGGACCATGGGGCTGCCGTAAAGCAATTTTCTTAATGCTTTGTAAATGCTGTTAAGAACAGGCCAGGAAAGATGTCCGTCCCCATAATCATATTCAGGAAAAGAGGAAATAGAAAATTTTAATCATATACATCAGAAAATAAAGAATTAGAAAATAAATATGTCTTGCTATCTAGTTTTACCTGGCAGAAAAAAAAATAGAGATACATTTCCTTCATGTGGATGCATTTTCTAATAAAGTCACCATCTTGGAAAGGGCTACTTACTAGTATTTTATAATTCTCTATACAGAGCTCTTTTATTGAAGAGGTTGTCTGGGTTCAGAGCTGAACCCGGACATATCCCCATCTTACCCCACTCAGCCCCTCTGAGATGAGCATCGGAGCATTTCATGCTCTGTTGCTCTCTCACTTGCCCTGTATCACGCAGGACAAGGGCTTTTTTATTTACATTTTTCACTGCTAGGTGGAGGGTTCCTTCTAGCAGTGTTCCCGTCACCGACACTGATAGGCAGGCTTTAGAGCTGCCCAAGCCATTTTACAGGCTAGGAGAGCACTAAAGCCTGCCCTCAGGATAGGTCATCAATATCTGATCTGCCAGGTCTGACACCTGGCACAGCTGCTGATCAGCTGTTTGAAGAGGAGGCGGTGCTCCATGTCAGCACTACTTCCTCTTCATTACACTACACGTCGTTGTCTCTGAAGCAAGTGTAATTAAAATGACTTGCTCCATTTACTTGACTGGAGCAAACACTTGTAATTACACTTGATGACACAAAAAAACCTACATGAAAAATAAGCCAGATGTACCAAAATATAAAAGATCTTTATTACATATAAATATACATAAAAACATACCTGGAAAGGTCACTGAATACAAAGACAAGTGAGGCAGAAAGAGCGGCCTCCAAAGATCACACCGGGACATAGGGAGACATAAGTGTAAAAAGTAATAAAAGTAGTTTTATTTCGGTATGCCTATATAGAGGAAAAGTTTCCATAAAGTGCACATAAATGCACAAACATGCTGGCTATATACCAGATAACAACATGTAGTTGTTGTACAAATAAAGTTGTGCAAAAAAACAAAGTATGGGAGCTCACCTGTGCGCTGGTGTGATCAATGGAGGACGCGACCCCAACGTACCTTCGTTGGGTTCGCGTTTCAATTAAGTGTCAATTATTTTATTTAGAATGACATTTGCTTATTTGTATTTCTGGGACATGAGAAAGTTGGATCATGTATCAGAAATACATAAAGTTCTTTCAAGGTCCCCAAATTAAATAATCACTTAGATTTTATATATGACATAGTGGTATTAAAGTTATGGAAAAAAAAATAATACTGGGAAAATGGAGGTGACCACAAGGGAATCTGTCACCATTTTATGTTATATTAACTAAAGGCAGCATACACTGGTAACAGATCCTTTAACCGCCTGGTGACCATCAATACACATTTTTACGGTGGTCACTAAGGGGTCTCAGGCTGGCCTGCCGCCTTTCTTACAGCAGCCTAGTCTAAGTGCTGCACAGGTCTGGTCTCCTCTGTAGCAGAGAGATTGGGTTTAGCTCTACCATGAGAGCCACGCTCCTGCTCTACTCACCGGGACAGGCAGGGGGTGCCAGTCTGGGCTGTTTAACTCCTTACATGCCGCGGGTAATAGCGCCCGCTGCATGTAAGCATTAAAAAAGAAAGCAGACTCCCTTTGTCTCCCATTGGACCCCGCAAATGAGATCACAGGGTGCCGATGTCAGTGCAGGCAGGCCAGGGCCTAGTGAAGACCCGAGGCCTGCCTCCAGAGTTTTCCCTCTCTGGCGCAGACTGATGGTGAATTTCAGTGTAGCACTGACATTAAAATACATTGCACTACAGGAATAGTGCAATGTACTGTATTTTTTTAAAACGATCAAAAGATCGCCTATTGATAGCCCCCTTGTGATACAATTAACTGGTTTAAAAAAAAAGTAGAAAAATACACCATTTTTCCATTGAAAAAATGCGTTTCAATGGACAAAAATTGCAAAAATAAAATCTACATATATTTGGTATCAACGCGTCTGTAACGGCCCGCACTACCCAAATATCATGTAATTTATTCTGTATGGGTGAACACCGTAAAAAAAAAGACAATAAAAAAATGCCAGAACTGGTATATTTTTGCTTATTCACCAAAAACCATTCACCAGCTGCCAAGTACACATGCCTCAGTTCAGCCAGTTTCATAGGTACAATTCTGACTGGTGCCCTTTAACAAACATTAACAGCTCTAGAGCATGTCACTCTCCTAAGCCGTCCTTTGACAGAAAATGAAACTAACTCTCCACCTACATGTAGCTCCTCCCTTTTTGTCTCAATATGAACTACCAATCAGGTGTCAGACTAAGCACCTATGTCTTCCTGTCTCCCCTGCTGGCTTCTGAAGATAAGGGGCAACTTTTATCAAAGCTAGTGTAAAAGAAAACTAGATGAATTGCCTATTGCAACCAATTAGATTCCACCTTTCATTTTCCAAAGGAGCTCTGAAAAATAAAAGATGAAATATGATTGCCATGAGCAACTAAGCCAGTTGTCCATTACACCAGTTTTGCTAAATCTCCGCCAAGGACTCTCAGGAACTGACAGCTCCCAGAGAAGCGTTATTCTGATTAATAAACCCTTTACAAGCACATGAGTCCTGATATTCATGAGCTCCCTCTCAGCTCTTCCCTCGCCGCTTGCCACTGGTTGCAGTAGGAAAAGAACTGTCAACAATAAGTGGAGGCGGTGAAGAGGGGAGATAGATGGGAGCACATGAATATAAGGTCTCACTGGCATGCACTGAAGCTGTTGGAACGTAGGAGTTACAGCAGCATAAAACTGGTGACAGATTCACTTTAATGAGATCCCATATTTATAAATTACACTTAGGCTACACTCACACGACTGTGGTGTTTTGCAGATCCGCAATTTGCGGACCGCACAGGGCGCCGCTATCATAGAAAATAGCCATTCTTGTCTGCAAATGCAGACAAGAATAGGACATGCTCTTTTTTTTGCGGGGCTATAGGGCAGAACTACGTATACGGACATCAGACAGTGTGCTGTCCGCATCTTTTGCTGCCTCATTGAAATGAATGCGTCCGCACCTGTTCCGCAAAATTGCAGAATGGATGCGGACTCATTCATATGGTCATGTGAATGTAGCCTTATTTTGTTTATGTGATTGCCAAGTATGTGTGATGTATGTCACCAGGACAAGTATGGAACTGTACAGATGTAGCCAAGCTAAAATTGAATCTGATAGCACAGTGTTATCTGGTGACAAAAGACATTAAAATCCATTAAAAAAGTCAATAAACATTTTCTGACCACTATTTACGCAAAGCGTTAACCATAAAATTTAGCTCCTCTACATCTGTAGGTGGAGAGGGGGTGATATTGCAATGAAATGGAGTCAGAAAAAAACTTCTCCCTATCCTATAGGAAATTTCCAGTTCTCTAGATTCTATAGACAGTTTGGGGGGCCCTGTTCCAGATTTGCATTTAGATGTGTGCTTATTTAAACCTGACCATAAAAACATTTTCTGGCTGTAGAGACAGGTGCTTGCAGAGCCAACATTCACAGTACACCAGATTTCTCCAAACTTGTTGAGAGCCGAATAATGATCAAAGAAATTTACCAGTCTACATTGATGTTCCCTTCCGTGAGAGAAGCGCCCACTCATTTTCAGAACTAATCTTTCATTGTTAATAGCAAAATCTAAGAACACTGGGCAGATTTACTAAGACTGACATTTTGTACTCCATTGAAAAGTCCATCCAGTAAAATGTGGTAAATTTATAAAGAGGCACAGGCCCCATGTTCTGCCAGACCAAAGAATGAAATCTATGCCAGTTATGAGTTGGCATTGATTTGAACAATGTGCTACACCTATCCTTAGTGTAAATTACAGTGAATCTGGTGGGCCAAAGGCTTTGCATTAAAGGGGTTGTCCCACGAAAAATATTCTACAGTTTTTAAACCAGTACCTGCATCTGAATACTTTCTAAAAATTTAGCACAGCCACAGAGTAATTCAATAAAATCTATCTGTATAGCGCCACCTGCAGTTTGTTTTTTTACTTATTTATTTGTCCTGCTCATTGAGAAGGCGTACATGCTCAGTTTCATCCTTCAACTTCCCCACGACACGCCCCTTAGCTGCAGCAGTAAAGACACTCCCCTTGAGCTGCCAGCTTGATATAAATCTAGCAGAGCAATGAATGGGGAGATCTATGGATCCATGTGAGGTACAGGGCTAGTTCTAGCTTTGTTATAAAGAGAATGTTGTGTACTATATGATGTCTGATTTTCATTTTTTACATTAGTCATGGGATAACCCCTTTAAGCCCTGCCTCCTTTGCTACATTTGAGGAATTGTGAAAAGTTAAAAATTGTAATGTAAATATGGCATGTTGTTATGGAAGTGGCTGTTGAACCACTGTGTTAGCCACAAGATTTGACTTTGGGCTGATCCTAAGGGCATTATCCTGGTAGTCCCCTGGTATTCACTCTTTAACCCCTGTATAGGAATCTAGACTTCGCTGAAGGGGAACTGCCAGACCACTACCACCTGAAATAGTGTCTTTGTGATTAACAGCTAACCCACTTGGGTCAGGGATAACTCTGCAGGCTCAGGTGGGCACCAGCCTACAACTGCTATTTCCACACTAAAAATGTACATCTCTGCATCATTTGCAATATTTAAAGGGGTTCTATGTGAATTAAGAAAATGAAAATACTTAAATATTACTTCATTATAAATATATTCCCAAATACCTTTCATTAGTTATAATGGCTTGTTCAGTCTGGGGAGTAATCAATAGGAGAAATAAAATGGCCGCTGTCCTATTAGTGCACACACAACCTGTCCTAATCACACAGCAGGACAAGTTATTTCACAACACTGAGGTAAAGAGCTGCCTCATCCTCCTCTCTGCTCTGCTTTTCAGGGATTATTATCCTGAATACAGATGATAAGATCTTTAGCTGAATCTCTGTAGGAATAGAGTTCATGAGGAGACATGAAGTACAGAGAAGAGGTGGGAAAGTGGTAATGAGCAGCAACTCTTGTATGCCGTCTCCATTACCAATGTCTGTCCTGTCCGTCCTCGCTGTACTTCGTGTCTTCTCAAGTTCTCCATTCCTACAGAGATTCATCTGAAGATCTTATCATCTGTATTCAGGATCATAATCCCTGACAAGCAGAGAGGAGGTTGAGGCAGCTCTTCACCTCAGTGTTGTGAATTAACCTGCCCTGCTGTGTGATTAGGACAGGTTCTGTGTGCACTAACAGAACGGTAGCCATTTTGTTTCTCCTAATCATTGCTCCCTAGACAAAACAAGCCATTATAACTAATGAAAAGTATTTGGGAATATATTTATAATAAAGTAATATTTGTGTATTTTCATTTTCTTAATTACCAGAGAACCCCTTTAATATCTTCTGTCAAAGATGCTAAGCATATTCTTGGTTCCCTGCATCTAATGGATGCTGACAAGATCCGCAGTCTATTTGTTCCAAAACTTCATTTTAATGCTGTACGGAGATTGTTAAAATGCATGTGATTTGTGGAGGCAAAATTCATTAAGCCGCGCAAGACTTCGGTGAACAACATCAGGCTTAGATTCTCAGACTTTAAAAACATTTTAAAATAGTAATAGGAAGTCAGCTTCAATACCGGCTAGTACCTCGGTATGAAGCTGACTTTGAAGTCTAGAACGACTTCGGACTTTACAAGTTTTGCCTCCGTGAAGCACGTACATTTTAATGCTGTACAGATACAGGTCTCTGTACAGCATTAAAACAAAGTTTTGGAACTAATCAACTTCGGATCTTGGATCCGAAGCTCAAGTCGCTCAACTCTACTGGTGTGGCTGGACAGAATCGGGCTGGACAGAGCATTACAAACCTCAAGTAATGCTGGAGTGTGCAAATGTGCGGCAGCATGCCAGATCTCTGACACTAATGTGCAACTAGCCTTAAAATATGTGAAAGAGAATCTTCAAAGTTGCTGGAATGCAGGGTGGTCATAAACCCTGGAAATAAGCCGTGTATAATGCAATGAAAAAAATTAATCAAGCCAGCAAAGGAGGAAATATGGACAATCACAATACTTGGCCCGGCTATTTTTAGTGCTCCCATATAAATGAATGGAGGATGACCTCCTTCACTTTGCAAGCTCCATTTTAAAGATAGATGCAGATCAGAGATGGGACAAACACCAATCAGACATTGGGAGCGTATCCTTGAGATATGTCCCCAATGTTTCAGATGAGACAACCCCTTTAACTGCTCAGATTGCAAACAAGGAGGAGAAAATAACAGTGGTCAATACATTTTTTTCTTTAATTTTATTAAATGGGTTATCCAAACCCTATAATGATCCCCCAATGCCAGGGCCCCTCTTATACATTATGCAAATAAAAGAAAACCACGGAGACACCATCACGTGTCTCAACGACGGTCAAACTAGCCAGGCCTTTCACCGGGAAGGAACAACCAAGGGAAGGGCAAAAGGAAACCACCTATGCCAAAGCATGGTATCCATCCACAGACAGCTGTTTCGGGGTATTTGCCCCTCATCAGTGTGGAGTAGGAATCTGGCTAGTGGGAGCAATTTCTTAAGTACCCTCTTATACATTATACTTATTGTATACCTGCGTTGCTCAGGATCCCTACACGGCTGCCACTGCATCTCCACTGCAGGTGATGCTTGGGAGACTTGTCTCCGTCACAGGCTGCTACTGGCTGTTCCCCCCGTATCAGAACTTTTAAAAAACGAGTGATGGGGAGATGCAGCGGCGGCCGTGCAGGGATCCAGAGCAACGCAGGTTCCGGGGAGCAGATATGGTAAGTAAAATGTGTACAAGGGGCCTGGGCAGTGGTTAAGGCTACATTCACACGTCCGTATGTGTGCACATCCTGGAAAACGGTCAGTTTTTTGCGGATCCGTTGTTCCGCAAAAAGCTCCGTTTTTCCAGGACATCCGTTCCGTTTTTCCGTAAAAAACGGAAAGGATGTATCCATATGTCATCCGTTTTTTGCGGATCCGCAAAAAACGGAAGGATGAATAACATCTTTTTTTTTCAGCCCTCCTGGAACGGAATCGGCAAATACGGATGACATGCGGATGCCTTTCCGCATTTTTTGCGGATCCATAGACTTTCATTGTGCTACGGACCGCAATTCGGGAGAAAAGTAGGACAGGAGGATTTCTGTTTGCGGATCCGCAAAACGGAACGGAACAGAATAACGGATGCGGACAACATACGGTGCAATGTCCGTAGATTATCAGGACCCATTGAAATGAATGGATCCGCAAAATATCCGCAAAAACCGTCCGCAATTGCGGAACGGATGCGGATAGATTGCGGATGTTTTAAACGGACGTGTGAATGTAGCGTAAAAGTGAAGCAAGCTCACGTTCAAAAGTCTGTGTCTAGCCATTGTGTAAGGTCACAGCCCAATGAGCCATTAGTGGCTCTATACGACAGAGGCATAATGGCCAAAGTATGGGTTCATATTTCAGAGATATTTTCTACTAGGAACAATGGGGTCGTTTATTAAGACTGGTGTTTTAGACACTGGTCTTAAAAACCTTTTAGCTGGCAATGAATGCTCTGTACAGGCACCGGCCTCTACATAACTTCGGCGTAACCACTGCCTGTCTAAATCTACGCCAGCTCCCTTTCTGGCATAGATTTAGACAATTTTCTACAATTAAAACAAGCATAGAAAATGATAAATGAAACAGACCTTTCAGCCCATTTCCTTACCCGCCCACACCACACCCCCTTGTTCAGACTTGGCATGAGCGGGGAAAAACAAAGGTTATTTGCACCGCAATCGACATGCATCTGTTTGTAAATGACCCCCAATGTTTCTAGGGTAGAGCCATGACATCAGATAAATACATTCAACTGGAATCCAAAGGAAATGAAGCATATGACGATTTGTGCCATGCCCATTATGAGTGCTATATTACAAATTCATACATTTTGGAGGTTATGCAGGGCCATAATGCAGTGGCCTAAAATCTACTTATAAAAACACACAATCTGGTAGACCAATCACTCTCCACTAATACAAGTTCTGCTTACTGAAATGCTTCATTGCTTTGGAAATGTGCCAGAAACCAACATTTCTTACAACCCAGGCTGGTACAGGTTGACACAGATCATTTCACTGCTGACATGGTCAAAGAATACAGTATATTCCTTTAAAAACAATCACTACGCTGTACTAGTAGGACATCTACTGGCATAATTCAACCAGTCACCTTGAATTAATAATCCAAGCAAGAATATGAACTTGCGCAAACTGTTTTACACATGAAAAGGCACAGAACTACAAGAAACCATATCTACGTGGCAAGTCAAACATATTAGATGTTGACTGATCTTTCCCATAGATCAGTGGTACAAAGTAAAATCAACCAACCATACAGTAAAGCCAATAAATCCTTTCTTATGAAGATAACCGTAAGCAAAACTCCGCCAAAATGTATCATGTACTAACTGTTAGTTCTATGATGCACTTCAATTTATAATACTTTTTGTGACTAAACATCCTATAATTTGGATTTAGCTTTTTAGTCTCATGTATTATTTATTTTCAATCTTATTTATGCAATGCTATGCACACATTTGTGTAAGCGGTCACCTCTGCTATATATTGTACATATTGTGGCAGCAATGGACAGCCTGAGGATAAAGAATTGTGTGCTGCAGGCGGTCATAGGTCTCTGTGGACTGTAAATGTCTTGCTTGAGGCAGAAATCTCCCGGTGGAAAATGTGACTCATCAGCATCGCCTGTTGAGCTTCTTCATTGCTGGTGATCTCTGTGCTCCTTGGCAGACCTTCATATAAACCGAGATTAATTACATGGTGTTTTACACAGGATTCTGGGATACGAGAATAAATAGACTTACACAGGTACTGAGTGAACAATGCTAAGTGATTTTACTGAATGATATGACAAAAGTGATGAAAATCATATAGTGATGAAAGACCTACTGAGATAATATGTGGCAGGTAGATAAGTTAGCAAGCAAGCCAAATAAAGAAGAGTCATCTAGTTTCAGGATGAATTTTGGTAGGCTCTCGTTGTGCAGTAACGTAACTATTGGTTTGTAAACTGTATACCCTACACGCAACTGTGCTTTGTGGCCTCATGCTACTTTCAAAATAATGGCTTCCATATTATAGGGGTTGTCTAGTTTGAAAGACTCACTTTTAGATTAGTTAATAGAGGGGGACCTTTTTTCAGGAATCATGATCATCTTGGCCAGATTGAAAGTAGCTACAAAGTTTGAATCACTGGTGGACCTATCAGGTCCTAAATTATACAATCAAGCAATATACAGTCATGGCTGAAAGTGTTGGCACCTTTGACATTTTTTCCAGAAAATGAGGTATTTCTCCCAGAAAATTATTGCAATCACACATGTTTTATTATACATATGTGTATTTACTTTGTGTGTACTGGAACAACACAAAAAAACTGCGAAAAAAACCCAAAAATGATATAATTTCATGCAAAACTCCAAAAATGGGCCGGACAAATTTACTGGCACCCTCAACTTAATATGCACACCCTTTGGAAGAAATAACTAAAATGAATCGCTTCCTATAATCATCAACAAGCTTCTTACGCCTCTCAACTGGAATTTTGGACTGCTCTTATTTTGCAAGCTGCTCCAGGTCTCACATATTCAAAGGGTTCGTTCTCCTAACAGCAATTTTAAGATCTCTCCACAGATGTTCAATGGGATTTAGAACCAGACTCATTACTGTCCACTGCAGAACTCTCAAGCGCTTTGTTCCCATCCATTTCTGGGTGCTTCTTGAAGTATGTTTTGGGTCATTGTCCTGATGGAAGACCCATGACCTAGGACCCAAAGCCAGCTTTCTGACACTGGGCTCTACATTGTGACCCAAAACCCTTTGGTAATCTTCAGATTTCATGATGCCTTGCACACAGTCAAGGCACCCAGTGCCAGAGGCAGAAGAAAAATTCCAAAACATATTTGAACCTCCACCATATTTGACTGTAGATACTGTGTTTGTTTCTTTGTAAGCCTCATTCCATTTTCAGTCAACAGTAGAATCATGTGCTTTACCAAAAAGCTCTATCTAGGTCTCATCTGTCCACAAGATGTTTTCCCAGAAGGATTTTGGCTTACTCATATACATTTTGGCAAACTGTGGTCTAACTTTTTATGTCTGTGTCAGCAGTGGGGTCCTCCTTAGTCTCCTGCCATAGCTTTTCATTTCATTCAAATGTCGACGGATACTGTAGTTCATGCTGACACTGATGCACCATGATCCTGTATGACAGCTTGAATGTCCTTGGAACTTGATTGGGACTGCTTATCCATCATCCAAATTAAAATGAACAAAGTGGCAGGCACACTTAATATTGGATAATATGGAGGTACTCAGTAATGAGTAGTAAGTAGTCAGTACCTGATATAGTAAGGATAAAGGTATTTTAATAATAATGTCAGATAGCTCTGGCGAAATAGTTAAAAGGTATGGGTATATAATCACACTGAATAAAGGGCCTTTTGTAAAAAATGAAAAAAAAAATACAAAAAATGAAAAATGAGCAGTAAAAAAGCAATGAAATAAAAAAAAACAATGTTCCTTGTCCGTATTACACGGTAGGGAATTTAATGTCCACTGTAGATGGTATCATATCTTATGTCCCATATTGGGTATATATAGATATATACAAATGTCCTCCACTGAATAAATATGATATATACAAATGTTCTCCTTAATATCCAATGATGTAATTAGTCTTGCCCATCAATAAAGGATATTTAATATATTATAATATGTTAGTATAGATATGAGTGGCTATGTTACCCTGCAGGATCTGGACTTGCTTGTAACCGGTCTCCAGTAGATGTGAACACTACTTGACTCCTGGCTCCAGCATCCAACGGAGATATCAGCGCATCACGTGATCAAGCACACGACCACATGGGATGTCAGAATCGAGCTCACAGAGCTCGCACAACTACCGAGCCCGGACACGCTGCGGCATCTACCGGAAACTGGTTACAAGCAAGTCCAGACCCTGGAGGGTAACGTATCCACTCACCCTCCTGCGTCACAGCTCCGCTCTGGGTCCAGCGCTCCCTTGTCTTCTCCTGCTGGCGCTGCACAGTCCTGACCCCGTACAGCATCAGGACGTACTGCACACACTATGACCCGGCACTGTACGCAGTCAGGTGACAGTGCAGCGTCGGCCGGAGAAGACAGGGGAGCGCCAGACTTGGGGGCAGAGCTGTGGCGCAGAAGAGGTAAGAGAGGTTTTTTATTTTAGTCTTATGGGGGCTGAGTGGGCTGATCTGAAGCCTGATGGGGCTAAGTGGGCTAATCTGAGGTCTGATGGGGGCTGAGTGGACTGATCTGAGGTCTGATGGCGGAGTGGGCTGATCTGAGGTCTGATGGGGGTCTGAGTGGGCTAATCTGAGGTCTGATCGGGGTCTGAAAGGGCTGATCTGAAGTCTGATCGGGGTCTGAAAGGGCTGATCTGAGGTCTGTTGGGGGTCTGACATGGAGGGCTGATATGGGGGTCTAATGTGATGTCCTGATATTTATGAGGGGTCTGATATGGGGATCTGATATGAGGTCCGATGAAAAATATTTTTTCTTATTTTCCTACTCTAAAATCTGGGCTGCGTCTTATCATCGGGTGCGTCTTATAAATTGAAAAATACGGTAATCTGAAGCTTCTTTGACCAAGAATTGTCAAATTTAAATAGAAAGAAACCATAAACAGATACTGAGTCTGATGCATGAACCAGAGAAAGGATGTATTCAATATACTCATCCTAGACAGCCAAGGTCAGAGAAATGCAACTAGAGAAGAGTAAACCGTGTCTGTTAGCATTTTACTTACAAGGTAGACAGCCAGGGCCGGCGTCAGCACCACTGCTCCTGGGGGGGGGGGGGTGGGCACTGTGCCTGCTCACTCTTGCAGCCACGTCCTAGACTTTATCAAACTGCCTCTTCTGAATTCTAGGGCAGCTTACTTCAGCAATGCAGACATTTTTCGCCAAATGCACTGCTGGGGTGGGCGTCACCAGGACACAGAATAGGGTAGATGGTGATTCCTACTGGGGGAGGAGCCTAAGGAGCAGAGAGCTGTGTTCCTGTACAGAGAGGAGCCAGGCTGGAGAGTGGTGAGGCCTAGCTGTGTGTGTCTGTCCCTGTGTGTGTGTCTGTCCCTGTATGTGTCTGTCCC
This sequence comes from Rhinella marina, assembly GCA_900303285.1. Classification (NCBI taxonomy): domain Eukaryota; kingdom Metazoa; phylum Chordata; class Amphibia; order Anura; family Bufonidae; genus Rhinella; species Rhinella marina. Next base: position 4,683 of record ONZH01023455.1, on the reverse strand, counting down.
TGTGTGTATCTGACAATCCCTGTGTGTGTGTGTCTGTCCTTGCTTGTGTGCCCCTGTGTGTCTGTCCTTGCGTGTGTGTCTGTCCCTGTGTGTGTCCCTGTGTGTGTCTGTCCCTATGTGTGTGTTTGTGTGTGTCTTTCTGTCCCTGTGTGTGTGTGTGTGTCCTTGTGTGTGTCACCATAACCATGCCCACAGTGTTCCTCTGGCTTGACGCAGCTGCATCAGGACATTCTGTGCAGGGCAAGGAGAAGAAGAAGGAAGAAGAGGAGCACGTCTAGCGCGTCTAGCATGGAGTTCCATGGGACAGGCACACTAAGGACGTAGGTAACACTACCACATGATCTACACTAGTGTTATCTGTGGTTTTAAATAGGACTGCTGGTAACACTATCACATTGTCAGCACTAGTGTTATCTGTGGTTTTACAAAGGACTGCAGGGGATATCTACTATATTATCTGTACTCAGAAATTTATCACTTTGTAAGGGGGCCCACCGAGACTTTATCGCCCAAGGGCCCACATGACCCTGGAGTCAGCCCTGTATATGGCACATGATGTGTTTTTATTTTTGTTTTATTTTTTGTTTTTTTTTTAGAAAAATGGGTGGATGGTTTTTCAGATAAAATTTTATGAAGTCACTCTATGTACTGTATTCTCTTAGTCTTGGTTCTCGAACCTCTTTGTTTGGATTTTTAGCATTGCAAACAGCCTCCCTTGACTTTCTTAATCAGCTCATTCACTGTAGCCAGAAGAAGCCCATCTGTAGTGACTCAAGCATCACAAGTTACATTAACCACCGCAATGCTCTTCAGAGGGTATCATTATATATATAAGTCTATTATTAGAATACTAGATCTGCACTGCATCTCACAACAACAGTAAACTAACAAAGGATTACCTATCTAAATAGAATTTTTTTTCTCTCTGTGCTAACTACCACAGAAGGACATGTTGTATTTAACTTACTATGATATGGTATACAGATGAGTGAATCCATTCGTCACATCAGAAGGACTTCTAAACCTGTGGGGGCTGTCCCTACAGGTGAGGAAGCACCTATCAGACGCCAAATTGACAGGGCCGGACATTTAGCCTGGCCCTGACAATTTACTGCCTGTGTTGCTGCTCTGTTTAGCAGACCAATGGCAGAGGCTGTACTTCAACTTCGGAGCTGTGACGGTGCAGGTGCCACTACTACCCATAACAATGGAATCACAGACAGGAGAAATAACTAACATTTATTATGTAATGAAAATGGTACCTGCTCAATGATAAAATAGGCTAAGCAGTAAGTGAATAATCAGTGCTTGATGCATTGGAAGCAGGAAACACAGGTATGAGGATCTGAACAATTTTGACCATCTCCAGAGCAGCAGATGTGGTGGGGTGTTCCTAGTAGTTATTGATTATATTACCTATTAATCAGGGTGCTCAAGTCTCATTTACATATCGTTGGAAAAACTTACTTAAAGGGGTATTCCAGTTGGTTAAAGTTATCCCCTAGCCACAAGATGGGGGATAAATATCAGATCATGGGGTCCAACCCCTGCAGCTCCCCTGAAAAGAACAGAGTGGCAGGTTGCTCCATTCATCTCTATGGGAGTTCCATAGATAGCCAAGCACTCCATAGAGATCACCTTCATAGAGATGAATGGAACGGACACACGCATGTGAGACTAGCTGCACTGGTCATTTCAGGGGAGCTGCAGGGGACAAGGGGCTCCCACCGAGCTGATAGTTATCCCCTAATGACAGTTGCCTGCAACAGCATAATGTGCTCTGCCAGACTACAAAAATTATTCAGGAAGGGTTTGAGGAACATAACAAAGAGTTCAAGATTTTGCTGGCCAGCAGGGAATATGTGAGGAAGTAGAGAGGATGGGAGTGATGGCTTTTTTCAGTACAATAGAGTCTTTCTTTTAATTAATAAATGATGGATGTCACAGTATAAACACAGTTCTCTGATATCTCACAGGGTAATATTTTCCCAAAGGCTGTGTATAGGGATGGATAATATGATGGTCCTCCCTGAGTTTTTCTCTATAGATACAAGTTATCTTCCCAAATGGCAAAAGGCTAAATATTTCTCTATAGATGGCTGGTCCATGTCGGTAGTGTGGTGGGCACCAGTAGTAATATAACCAAAACCATGTTTAATTGAGTCTACAGCCATTTGCTAAGCCCTGTCTCTTTCAATTGGTCATCAGCCATGTGTAAAAACTCTTCTCTGTTCTCCCTCAGAGGTTGGTTCTTAGCATACTTGCTGTTCTGGAGAAGTTTTTTTCTCTCCTGCTTTAGCTATAGCTTGGCTGGCTTACATACTGACTTTCCAATAACTCACTAGCCAGGGGAAAGTGGGGCCAACTCACCACCTGGCAACTGCTACTAAGGACTGAGCTACAAAGGATATTTTTTTCTCATATACAGCTTTTGAGATACATAGTGCATGGTAAATTCACATCATTTATAGTAACCTAGTTTATAAGGCAGAAAAAAAGACATCTGTATATCCAGTTTGGCCTGTTATCCTGCAACTCGATCCAGAGGAAGGAAAAAAAAAACCTTTGAGACAGAAGCCAATTTTCCCCACTTTAGGGGGAAAAAATTCCTTCCCGACTCCAATCAGGCAATCAGAATTACTCCCTGGATCAACGACCCATCTCTAGTAACTATAACCTGTAATATTATTATACTCCAAAAATACATTTTGAAATACATCTTGTACTCTTTTAGTAAACTTACTATCACCACCTCCTCAGGCAGAGAGTTCCATAGTCTTACTGCTCTTACCGTAAAGAATCTTCTTCTATGTTTGTGTACAAACCTTCTTTCCTCCAGACGCACGTCACATGTCCCCTCGTCACAGTCACAGTCCTGGGGATAAAAAGATCATGGGAGAGATCTCTGTACTGACCCCTGATATATTTATACATAGTTATTAGATCTCCCCTCAGTCGTCATATTTCTAAAGTGAATAACCCCAAATTTCATAATCTTTCTGGGTACTGTAGTCCACTTATTCTAGTTATTACTTTAGTTGCCCTCCTCTGAACCCTCTCCAGCTCTGCTGTGTCTGCCTTGTACACAGGAGCCCAGAACTGTACACAGTACTCCATGTGTGGTCTGACTAGTGATTTGTAATGTGGCAGGACTATGTTCTCATCATGGGCATCTATGCCTCTTTTGATGCAACCCATTATCTTATTGGCCTTGGCAGCAGCTGTCTGACACTGGTTTCTACAGCTTAGGCTACTTTCACACTTGCGTTTGCAGGATCCGTTTGTGGGATTCGTCACAGGCTCTCACAAACGGTCCTGAACTGATCAGTTTTGTCCTAATGCATTCTGAATGGAAAATGATCCGTTCAGAATGCATCAGTTTGCTTCAGTTCAGTCTCCATTCCGTTTTGGAGGCAGACACTAAAACGCTGCCTGCTGCGTTTTGGTGTCCGCATAAAGAAACTGATGCAAATGGATCCATCATGACTCACAATGTAAGTGGGGACGGATCCGTTTTGTCTGACACAATAGAAAACGCATCCGTCATCCATTGACTTTCAATGGAGTTCAAGACGGATCCGTCTTTGCTATGCAAAAGATAATACAAAATGATCCGTTCAGAACGGATGCAGACGGTTGTATTATCATGACGGATCAGTTTGTGAGAGCCTGGACGGATCTCACAAACGGATCCTGCAAATGCAAGTGTGCAAGTAGCCTTAGTTTGCTGTTCACTAAAATTCCTAGGTCCTTTTCCATGTCAATGTTACCCAGTATTTTACCATTTAGTATGTACTAGTGACTTGCATTATTCCTTCCTATGTGCATAACCTTACATTTGTCAGTGTTAAAACTCATCTGCCACTTCTCTGCCCAAGCCTCCAAGCTATCCAGATCCATCTGTAGCAGTATACTGTCCTCTTTTTTGTTACTGTATTTTTCGCTTTATAAGACGCACCCTCAGACAAGACGCACCCCAGATTTTAGAGTAGGAAAATGAGAAAAAAATATTTTTCATCAGACCTCCCATAAATTTCAGGACATCACATCAGACCCCCATCAGACCTCAGATCAGCCCAGTGTGCCCCCTGTCACCTGACTGCGTGCAGCGTCAGGTCATGGTGCGCGCACTACGTCCTGACGCTGTACGCAGTCAGGACAGTGCAGCACCGGCCCGGGAAGCCAGAGGAGCGCCGGACCCGGAGCAGAGCCGCGGCGCAGGACAGGTAAGAGAGGTTTTTATTTTATTGTTATGGGGCTGGGTGGGCTGATCTGAGGTCTGATGGGTGTGCCGCAGCTAAAACATCCAAGTGAGCGATTCCATAATGGAAGCGCTCACTTGTATTCGCTTTATAAGACGCACCACAATTTTCCCCCTACTTTTGGGGGGAAAAAAGTGCATCTTATAAAGTGAAAACTACGGTAATCACTTTACACAGTTTAGTGTCATCTGCAAAAATTGATATTTTACTGTGCAATCCTTCTACCAGATCATTAAAAAATATATTGAAGAGAATAGGGCCCAATACTGACCCCTGTGGTACGCCACTAGTGACAGTGACCCAATCTGAGTGTGTACCATTAATAACCATCCTCTGTTTTCTATCACTTAAGCCAGTTACTTACCCACATACAGACATTTTCCCCCAGTCCAATCATTCTCATTTTATATACTAACCTTTT
>ONZH01023454.1:0-115458 GCA_900303285.1 Rhinella marina | reverse complement strand
CAGTGATGTCACAGTAGGTTAATAAACACAGTGATGTCACATACAGAGAATAATAAAAAGTGATGTCACAGTAGGGATAATAACACAGTGATGAACAGTACAGGATAATAAACACGGATGTCACAGTACAAGATAATAAACACAGTGATGTCACAATGCAGGATAATAAACACAGTGATGTCACAGTACAGAGATGAATAACACAGTGATGTCACAGTAAGAGATAATAAACACAGTGATGTCACAGTACAGGGTATAAACACAGTGATGTCACGTGATGACATCAGGATAATAAACACTGTGATGTCACAGTACGGATAATAAACACAGTGATGTAAGTACAAGGATAATAAACACAGTAATGTCACAGTACAGAGATAATAACACAGTGATGTCACAACACAGTGTCACGTACAGAATAATAAACACAGTGATGTCAGTACAGGATAATAACACAGTGAGGTCACAGTACAGGATAATACAACACAGTGAATGTCACAAGTACAGGGATAATAAACACAGATGAACACAGTACAGAGATAATAAACACAGTGTGATGTAAGACAGTACGTACAGACAGGATAATAAACACATGTGATGTCACAGTAAGAGGATAATAAACACAGCGATGTCAACTGTACAGGGAATAATGTACAGACATAACAAACACAGTGATGTCACCGTACAGCGATAATAAACAGTGATGTCACGATGCAGGTATAATAAACACAGTGATGTCACAGTAAGAGATAATAAACACAGTAATGTCACATACAGGGATAAAACACAGTGATGTCACAGTACAGATAATAACACAGTAATTCACAGTACAGAGATATATAACACAGTGATGTCACAGTATAGATACAGAGATAATAAACACAGTGATTCACAGTACAGGGATAATAAACACAGGGATGTCACATGTACAGGGATAATAAACACAGTGATGTCACAGTACGAGATAAACACAGTGATGTCACAGTACAGGATAATAAACACAGTGATGTCACAGTACTGAGATAATAAACAGAGTGACGTCACAGTACAGGGATAATAAACACAGTGATATCACAATACAGGGATAATAAACACAGTGCTGTCACAGTAAAGGGATAATAAACATAGTGATGTCACAGTACAGGGATAATAAACACAGTGATGTCACAGTACAGAGATAATAAACACAGTGATGTCACAGTACAGGATAATAAACACAGTGATGTCAACAGTAACAGAGATAATAAACACAGTGATGTCACAGTACAGGGATAATAAACACAGTGATGTCACAGTACAGGGATAATAAACACAGTGATGTCACAGTACAGAGATAATAAACACAGTGATGTCACAGTACAGGGATAATAAACACAGTGATGTCACAGTACAGAGATAATAAACACAGTGATGTCATAGTACAGGATAATAAACACAGTGTATGTCACAGTACAGGGATAATAAACACAGTGATGTCACAGTACAGGGATAATAAACACAGTGATGTCACAGTACAGAGATAATAAACACAGTGATGTCACAGTACAGGGATAATAAACACAGTGATGTCACAGTACAGAGATAATAAACACAGTGATGTCACAGTACAGGGATAATAAACACAGTGATATCACAGTACAGAGATAATAAACACAGTGATGTCACAATGCAGGTATAATAAACACAGTGACGTCACAGTACAGAGATAATAAACACAGTGATGTCACAGTACAGGGATAATAAACACAGTGATATCACAGTACAGGGATAATAAACACAGTGATGTCACAGTACAGAGATAATAAACACAGCGATGTCACTGTACAGGGATAATAAACACAGTGATGTCACAATATAGAGATAATAAACACAGTGATGTCACAGTACAGGGATAATAAACACAGTGATGTCACAGTAGAGGATAATAAACACAGTGATGTCACCGTACAGCGATAATAAACACAGTGATGTCACAGTACAGAGATAATAAACACAGTAATGTCACAGTACAGGGATAATAAACACAGTGATGTCACAGTACACGGATAATAAACACAGTAATGTCACAGTACAGAGATAATAAACACAGTGATGTCACAGTATAGATATAATAAACACAGTGATGTCACAGTACAGGGATAATAAACACAGGGATGTCACAGTACAGGGATAATAAACACAGTGATGTCACAGTACAGAGATAAACACAGTGATGTCACAGTACAGGATAATAAACACAGTGATGTCACAGTACTGAGATAATAAACAGAGTGACGTCACAGTACAGGGATAATAAACACAGTGATATCACAATACAGGGATAATAAACACAGTGATGTCACAGTACAGGGATAATAAACACAGTGATATCACAATACAGGGATAATAAACACAGTGATATCACAATACAGGGATAATAAACACAGTGATGTCACAGTACAGGGATAATAAACACAGTGATGTCACAGTACAGAGATAATAAACACAGTGATGTCACAGTAGAGGGATAATAAACACAGGATGTCACAGTACCAGGGATAATAACACAGTGATGTCACAGTACAGGGATAATAAACACAGTGATGTCACAGTACAGGGATAATAAACACAGTGATAACACATACAGGGATAATAAACACAGTGAATGTCACAGTACAGGGATAATAAACACAGTGATGTCACAGTACAGGGATAATAAACTAAGTGATGTCACAGTACAGAGATAATAAACACAGTGATGTCACAGTACAGGAATAATAAACACAGTGATGTCACAGTACAGGGATAATAAACACAGTGATGTCACAGTACAGGGATAATAACACAGTGATGTCACAAGTACAGGGATAATAAACCAGTGATGTCACAGTACAGGGATAATAAAACACAGTGATGTCACAGTAAGATAATAAACACAGTGATTCACAGTACAGGGATAATAAAACACAGTGATGTCACAGTATACAGGATAATAAACACAGTGATGTCACAGTACAGGGATAATAAACACAGTGATGTCACAGTACACGGATAATAAACACAGTGATGTCACAGTACAGGATAATAAACACAGTGATGTCACAGTACAGAGATCAAGTACAGAGATAATAAACACAGTGATGTCACAGTACAGGGATAATAAACACAGTGATGTCACAGTACAGGGATAATAAACACAGTGATGTCACAGTACAGGGATAATAAACACAGAGATATGACACTTAAGGTTGCAATGTACCTTTGACATTACAGCCATGGGAAAAATAATGATGCCATTTGCAGGCATTATGATGTAAAAAGTGATACCAGAGAGAATTGATGATGCGCACAGGAAGGGGTAATTATTGGTCTACATAATAAAACGTATTCAGTTTTTTTCTCTATAGTTTTTGCTAACTATACTTTATGTCTGAGTAGAAATGATCCCCTTAGTTGGTGTCTTCTGTCTGATACCCTGGAGTGGGCCTTTAAGTGAGTCCCAGTTTGATATCTGAGGAAGGCGGCAGTCCGTCGCCGAAACGCATTGTTTTATTACTAGACGTCTCTCTGTTATTTATATTCTCGTTCTTTAATAACTTATTTGGTATCCAGTTCCAGCACACAGTGAGTCCGTTTTATTTGAGGCCAAGGTACTGTGCAGATTCAGAAAAAATACCTTCATCAAACACCAAAATTGTCAGGTCCAGTTTCGTGTGTGAGATGTCTGGTGTCAAATGTGGAGTACTCCTTTAAGAAACTTTTAAGGAAAAATTCTAAAACCTAGAAGACGTGGACTCTGCCTGCGGGGGCGTCTGTGTCCCGCATGGTGTTTATTTAAGGTTATTTTTTCATTCCTATAAATGTAATATTTAAATTCTGCAAATATTTCAGAAATCCGGGGACGTGACCGATTCAGGCTTACAGTATACCAGATTATTTCATACTGCAATCCAGTAACCTTACATAATGGGGGGAGTAGTGCTGCTGGTTTTTCGGGTAAAGTACATGGAAGGCAGCTGGCATGGACATGTCTGTAGGGTGCCAGTGGAGGGGCATGGCAGAGTATTGCAGCTCTGAGCTTGTACGTGGGGATCTGATACAATAATCCTATAACGCAGGGACTCAGCTCGCATGTGAGGCTTAAACATCTGACCCTCATCTCCCTGCCAAATACACAGATTACACTGAGAATACCCGGTACACAAATGCCCCTGTGTGCAGCCCTGCCCTGAGCGCCCCATGCCCACCCTCTGCACCCAGACACTAGACCTTTGGACTAAGATTTCATGGGAATCGTTTACTCCTGAAAACAGTACAGTGGCCTCTAGCTGGTTATCCTCTGTTTCTGGGAAAGCTGGCATGGCTGCCATAGTGGCACCCACGAGACCACCAACCCCTAAATCTGCATAGTTAATCAGTGGTGCATGCCTCTAGGTGCATGTGTTGTATAGGAGACTGGGAAAGCCGGGTGTGTACCTCTGCAAAAGCAGCAATGGAAACTATATTGGTTGTTACCCAGCTTTCCCAGAAAATAGAAACCACTGAGATTCCTCCAACTTCGGAATGGCAAAATACAGTAGATCTACTGCCACATAACTACGTAGATTTCATATGCTAAAGTCTGGGAAAGGTGACTGACAACCCAACTGAAAACCATATTGGTTGTCTCTCAGCTGTCCCAGAAGAAGATGTAGCGCCCTGGAGGAAGGGTAGTTTGAAGTCTGGACATTTCCTCCCTTATGCAAAGTCATCAACTCCCCACTTTATAGGGTTAACGTGCACTGAGTTTTACCGTTTAATACTGTGTAACTCCATTTTATATGCTGTGATATAGACCCTGTTCATTTGTACTGTGTTTGCACAGCACTGTGGAAAGGGTTAGTAAATACCAAGAGATGTTTGGGACTTTCTAGCTAATAATAAAAAGCAGGAGATTTTCCACAGCTACTATAAGAGTTGAAAAAGAATATGTTTTGGAGGGAAAAAGACAGACTTGGTTACCACCAAAACCAAACAGACTGACCTTTTGAACGCCAGGTGCTGCTATGTTATTATGTCTGAAAACCAGTTGTCTGGAAAAAACTGCTGTGTCATTTATTTTAGCTATCAGTGAAGGTTTAATGTAAGTCTATAAGAGACGAAAGTTGTAACATTGTATTTGTTTGTGCTGAGTTTCTCCACTCCACCCCTCCCAATAAAAGGTTCTAGAAACTGTATATAAGGAGAGTAGTCAGGGCCCTTAGTGTTCTGCAGTTATTGATCAGTGCTTAGAAGAGGATACTCTGCCAGACTACTGAGTGACCAGAAGAAGATGCTGAGACAGGGATACTCTGCCATAGACCCTGGATCACCAGCATTTAGCCAGGGTACCTGCCTTCTGAGAGAGAGAGAGAGGGACAGCTAGCTCAGGCCTTTCCTCAGCACAGAACTTTCTTCTGCCAGGGAGGAGACTGGAGAAGTCAGCCCTGTGCCTCGCTTGTATTGTTTTGCATCTGAATTCCTCCAGTAAAGACGCACACTGGTTTACTGCAGATCCTGACTCTCTGGACTTATTTCCCATTGGGGTGCACCACGCCTTACCATCCCTTTCTGGAGAGCAGCAACACGTGGTGACACCTTAACAGAATGTGTCTATAAACTCACAAAAGTGACTAGTCTCTGCAGGAGAGCTCTGGCTTTCATAAAACTATGAATCTAAGCCTGAAACCTAACCAGGTTGGTCATGTGTTGGGAATGATATTTGCAGGTAATAATTCTCATTCCTGACCTGATTTCTAAGAGCTATATCTCAGGCTGTATTGCGGATAGCACCTGCAAAATTCTTAACTTTAAAACAAGACTTTGCTCATATCTCTAGGTGCTACACAGCCTGAGATATTCCAGGTTAAAGCTGCCTCCTCCTCAGTGTGGCCAGGTTGCAGGGAGAGGGGAAGGTATCAATCTGTACATCACCCCAGGGGGGGTATCTGTTCACATCCGAGGGCTCCATCAGGGGCTTCTGTTGCAGATTCCATCTAAATTATGGGACAAGAATATAGCAGCGTATAGCTGCCAGAATACCCGGTTTTCTAATGGAGAGCAGATCCCATTATAGTCAGTGGGGTCCAACACGTGGCGCTTGTTTCATTTGTCAGGAACGCAGCTTCCATTATTTTCATTGTTTCGCTCCGTACCTGATCTTTAGCGTACAACCTGCGGAGCCCTGCTCTAGCGATACCCTTTACATGCTGCAGTAATGGCGACTATCGCTAGAGACAAAAATCTCATAGATGGAGACCGTCAGAACAGACATGTTCTCTTGATGCCACCATAAACCATCATATTCAGTTAGTTTTACAAAGCAAACCTGGGCAAACTGGGCACCTGCATAGGGCTGCAAGGTTCAAGGGCAGCACCGGAATACATGGAGGGGAGTGGTTTTTCCTAGCTTTGTGGTTATTTGCTTCTCCAGAAGAAGTTATAGATGGTCACCTGAGAAATGTTCTGCCACACTGACTGTACTTGGGCACGCAAATCATCAAGATCTGCTGCTAGGAGCTCCCTTTGCAATCGCCGACCAATGACGTCCCAGATGTGCTCGATGGGAGACAAGTCTGGAGCCATTGCAGGCCATGGTAGAACGATTAGGCCACACAGGCCGCTCAAGTAGCACCAGCAAGATGCGGCCTGGAGTTGTCCTACTGAAAAGTGACTCCTTTGGAGAAGTGTCCGTACCACTGGTTCCATGACCAAATCAATGTAACACCAAGCTGTTAGTATTTGACATGAGACTAGGGGGGTCCGGCTACCGTACATTATACCATCCCTACACCATAATCCCGGGACGTTTCCTTGTGAAAGCCTCTTCATGGCGTTGCCCACATGTTTTCCAGACCAATCTCTGGCTATCATTGTGTCTGAGACAAAAGCGTGACGTATCTCTGAAGAGGATAGACCTCCATTCCAGCCATCTTGTTGTCCACCATGATAGTCTTTTGAGAGCGTTGGCGTGAGGTCAATGGAGCTCCTGTAGGTGGACGCCTGGCTCTTAGCCCAGTGTCGTGCAGACGCCTTCTGATGGTTTGTGTAGCCGCTGGTTGCCGCCCTAGGCTTGGAATGTGACGTCCAATCTCACCTGCAGTACAGAATGGATCACTAGCTCCAGTCTTCTAATCCAATGATCCGTCTGTGTAGAGGTTCTCCTCTTTGTACCTCTTGCCGTCATTCCGGTTCACCAGGACACACAATGTTGAACAGTGCTGACATCTCGGCCTAGGCACATAGCGACCTGCTGGGGTGATAAACCAAGGCCTCTCAGCTCAGTGATTCTGTCTCTCTCAGTTCATGACAAGTGGTGATAACTGGCACATGGGTGAAAAGGAGGCATCGCACAATCATCCCACACGACCTGATCCGATTTCTGCGGTTTCACGTGGGTAAAAAAAACTTTGTCTCCGTTCTGGCTTTTATGCCCCTCCCACAGATTGGAGCTAGGTGCTGAAAATATCATCATCTGCAGGTCTTAGGCTGGGCTCACATCACGTTTTGTCTTACGTTTAACATATACAATAAATGCCTCGGAGGGATGCCATCACCATAGAGTTCCCTTGTAAAAAAAAACTCTGCAAGATAGAAAAGCGTAGTGTATTGCGCTATTGTATCTTGTTTCTTATTATAATCTTTGTGAACACAGCCTTAGGGCCTGTACGTCAAGCGGATAAATTTAAAAAAGTATGCAATTTTGTGGTTATCTGTCCTTTTTTTTACGTATACGTTTGATGGATGTAATACGCTTGTATCATTTAAAAAAAAAAAAAGTATACTTTTTTCTTAAACCATTGTTTTTTTTTAAAGAAAGATTTGAAGGGTATCAAAGGAAGTAGGAAGTATCTGGATAAAAACGGATGCATTTAATGGATGGAAGAGTATTGTCTTACATGTATATCCGTCTCTGTGTCTCCCACTCTGAAAAAACTGAAAAAAGACAGAAAAGCGTGGTGTGCTACGTTACTCAGTTATGCAAAAAAAAAAAAAAAAAACATATGGAAAAGTCAAAAGTTTGCCCTTCTGAACTACATTTACCCAATTATAGTCTATGGGTTTGTCAAGCCAAACATCTCTATACGTTTTTTTTTCTGTTTACAGATATTTGCAGTAAAAAAGGAAGGTTGTGGAACCAATCTCTCGGCGCTGCTGGCAAGTCAAGAAGGTCTTGGATGTTTCAAATAATGTATTTTATTACTATAAACATCAGCGCGTTTCAAGGGCGGAGCGCCCCCTTTTATCAGGATATTAATCAGTTGATTGATAATCAGTTATTATCCTGATGAAGGGGGAGCTCAACCCTTGATACGCGTTGATGTTTATAGTAATAAAAATACATTATTTGAAACGAACAAGACCTTCTTGACTTGCCAGCAGCGCCGAGACATTGGTTCCACAACCTTCCTTTATTGGGCAGCAGCAGGGCACTTTCCTTTTACTGGTTGAAATAAAAACCAGTGAAGTCTTTTAAGCTGTTGGGACTCATTCACAACAGAATCTGGTAAGCGCATATGTACCTAGCTACCACTACATACTGACCCAGGCGATACTGCAAATGTGGCGCTGTATATTTTTATGTTCTTCTTTTACATATCTTTTTCTGTTTACAAACATATCCGCTTGACGTATCAGCAAAAACGAGAAGTGAACAGCCCCCGGCTACAGAACCTTATGTCTTGTCCTTCTTGGTGTTGCAATATCAAAGTCTATATATCTATATCTAGTTCTACCTATATCTATCTAATCTATCAAATCTCCGATTATCTATCTTTTATCTATCTCATATCTATCTATCTCTCTCTCTCATATCTATCTATCTATCTATCTATCTATCTATCTATCTATCTATCTATCTATCTATCATCATCTCCATGGACATTCCTTCTGTTTTCCTTTGCACGTGCTTTTCTTCATCTCCCTCTCCCCTAAGGCCCTCCCCTCTTAGTATGACCCCTCCTCTCCCTGTTGACCCCGCCCCCGCCATAATCGTGTGCTCTGAGTTGCCGGTGATTTTCCACCATGAGACTGCGCGCTCATCAGTTGCCCTGGAGCCGGAGCCTCCCTCCAGTGAGTGCTGAGCGGCTGCGGGAGCTGCACACCGACCCCGGAGCTGGAACGCCGAGACCCCAGGTGAGTGCGACCTACTGCACCCATCATCCGACGTACAGGACCTGCTGCACCCCTCATCCAGGTTACACCACTACTGCACTCATCATCATCTCACATACAGGACCTGCTGCACCCCTCATCCAGGTTACACCACTACTGCACTCATCATCTCACATACAGGACCTGCTGCACCCCTCATCCAGGTTACACCACTACTGCACTCATCATCTCACATACAGGACCTGCTGCACCCCTCATCCAGGTTACACCACTACTGCACTCATCATCTCACATACAGGACCTGCTGCACCCCTCATCCAGGTTACACCACTACTGCACTCATCATCTCACATACAGGACCTGCTGCACCCCTCATCCAGGTTACACCACTACTGCACTCATCATCTCACATACAGGACCTGCTGCACCCCTCATCCAGGTTACACTACTACTGCACTCATCATTCGACATACAGGTGATATAAAATATCCCATCCTAACATCCCATATAAAAGTTATAGGTGCAGGTACATTCTGTACTGATTACTGTGTAGAAGGTGTCACCTACAGATGATAGACTACTACACATCCATCATCCGCAGTATCCCCACAGATAACCTTCTGCCCTGGATCACAGAGCCCCATTCATACAGTGCAGATACTGATCTCATATGTCTTGGGGGGGGGCACTGTTATATATAATGTCATATAATAGACAGTAACATAATAATATAATGTCTGGTACAATACATAGAAGGTAAAGTGGCCCCATGTTACACAACATACAGTGTGTCCTTCATGGTAATATCTATCTATCTATCTATCTATCTATCTATCTATCTATCTATCTATCTATCTATCTCATATCTATCTATCTTACAAGGTAGAGTTCACATCACCCTTATTTTTCCATTCTTCTGATCTGTCATAAGAACAGAAAAATAATGCAAAAAAAACGGATCCTGTTCATCAGTTCTGCACATTTGGCACCAGTTTTAGCCATTTCTATCTGAGATCCGTTTTTTCAGACGGAAAAAAAGTCCTGCATGTAGACGGATCTCAGACAGAAATGACTCATACGGATGCCAAATGTGCAGAACTGATGAACAGGATCCGTTTTTCTGAAGAATTCAGAAAGTATAACGGTGATGTGAAGCCTCGCTAAGCGGGCTCAGTAATACCACAGTGCAGCACCAAATACTGCTCCAGCAGAATCCAATTCCACAGTGCAGCACAAAATTCCTCTCCAGGAGGAATTCCGGAGGACATCGGTGGCGCCCGGCCAGGGACATGAGTATCAGATCAGCGGGAAGGGCTCGGCCCTCCGGGAGATAGGGTCAATGGCCAGTCCTGAGTCGTAACGTAACAGCAATGTAGCATGATGTGTAATATAATATAAAGTACATGTAGGGGGAGGTTTATCAGAAGTGGTTCACCCATATGTCGGTGTTCATCTCCCTGCGCTGGCGTCAGATGCACGTAATTAGTCGCATCTCTGGCCTTTCGTGACGGGCTGGTGCAGACCTCGGCTATAACTTACGCCAGTAAATCTGGTGGGTCACTTGAAGTCCTGCCCCTCACCTTTCTTGGCACTTCAGAAAAGCGCCAAGAAGCCTAAAAAGTCTCTAATTATGGCGTGTGCTATAATTTACGTTTTTTTTTTACGCCACAATAGTGGCATAAAGGGCTTAGTGAATGTCCCTCATAGTGTAGAGTCGTGTAATTATATGTTATATTGCAATATGTAGCATATAAAATAATAAAATGTATGTGTAATAATAATATAATGTACAGTAGACGTGTACAATATCTGGTGTAATAATTTAAAGGGCATCTGTCAGCAGTTCTGTCCCTATGACACTGGCTGACCTGTTACATGTGCACTTGGCAGCTGAAGACATCTGTGTTGATCTCATGTTCATATGTGTCCACATTGCTGAGAAAAATGAGGTTTTATTATATGCAAATGAGCCTGTAGGAGCAACGGGGGCGTTACCATTACACCTAGAGGTTCTGCTCTCTCTGCTGCATCCCCTGTACTTTGATTGGCAGGATCAGGTGTGATGATGTTTTCGCTGCCTGGCCCTGGCAATCCAAGTGCAGAGCGGCAGAGAGAGCTGAGCCTCTAGGTGTAATGGTAACGCCCCCGTTGCTCCTAGAGGTTCATTTTCATATATTAATTTAAAACATCATTTATCACAACAATGCGGACACATATGATCATGGGACCAACACAGATGTCTTCAGCTGCCAAGTGCACATGTAACAGGTCAGCCAGTGTCATAGGGACAGAACTGCTGACAGATGCCCTTTAAAGGGTTTTTCTGGAATTAATGAACAATTTTCTGCCGCGCCTGTAGACAGATTCATGCTCCGCTCCTGTGCCCCTCAATTTTTCGGTCCCCAGCTTGCTTTCTTTAGATCCCTGTGGATTGGCTTCATTGGTGACATATGCCCCAGCGCCACGTCACCGCTGCAGCCAGTCATTGGAGTGACCATGTCCACTCCCCAGCCAGAATAAAACAAGCAGAAGGGACTCTATCAGCAGGAAATTCAGTGTTACGTCAGGCACAAAGCATTTTTAGGGCTAGCTCAGCCGAGTGTGAGGATACCTTTCCCTTAGCGATCTGCTGCTTCATCCATATGCAAATGAGCATTTAAGTGCACTGAGGGTGGGCCTAAGTCGCTCTGTTCACCCTTGCTCCTCCCACTTCCTCTGCTGGCTCCTACCTCTATTTTTTGATTGACAGGGCCAGGCCAGATGACTGCAGGAACCTGTCAAGCAGAGGGAATACCTAGTTTTACCAGTGTCCCTTTAAATGACAAATTCACCTCTGCTACACCTCTGATAGGTGCAGTGTAGGCGTGAACACACTGTGTATTATATCTTCTTGTGTCCTGATATTACATTCGCTGAGGGGCTGCCAGCCAGTATCTTGCCTGCTGCATGCCGTGAGCTTACAGCGCCACACACTGGACCCTGGATCGCTGCGTGCTCGTCGTATGGCCGCCGACTTCTTCAGTTTAACCCCACATGCTGCGGCTCAATCAGATCTTACAGGAACCAGCCACTTCCTGAGAACTAGTCGCAAGAAACACGTCCGCCAACCATTGGGTTAATGTGTGGTTTCTGCAGCACCGCCACCACGTGCGAACATCACCATAGATTTGCTCTTACAAGCAGTGGAAGAATGAAAAATTGTCTTCTGTCCGCCATTTTTATGTATCACCCTCTTGGTCTACACTTTAGGCTGGGGCCGAAATCAGTTAAAAGTCAAGTGAAAATTTTTCATCCTAATGTTGGGAATTTTGTGATCATTGCGAGGTTGGTTGGGATTTTAATAATTGAAGCAGTAATTTTCACATAATCCGCCATTTAACCCCCTGGGTGCAGTAGTCTGGCAGTCAGGGCAGACCAGTTGTATGTATTCTGCGCCATTTGTGGTAGTCGTGGTCTAAATTAAGGTACCCGTGCCAAGTTCAAATACGTCTATGTGCAGTTCTTACAATTTCAACAACGTTGCGTTGAAATCCATAAAGCACATTCATATTTTTCATGGCAGGAGGCGTCAGCCATAAACCCTTGTACAGGAGGAGGAAGCATAATCGCGATAATGGCAGTTCTACATCCCACAGATTCATCCTCCGTCACCGGCTGCGTTATATTTTTACTGTTAGTTTAATATCTTAATGTATTGTTTCCACGAGCGGATCTGTTGTCACGGAAACCACCCAGTTCTCCCACTCTTTGCCATTTTGAATAATGGTGCCCACACAGAATACAGTTTATTCCATTGCTGCAACGAATCCATCTAAATGTAAGCAGTGTCCAGCAATGAAACTGTCAGCGACTTTTTACCGTGTTTCAGATCTTCACCGCTCAAGACCTCTGTTTGCAGTCATACAGCTGGGGGTTTGCTACAGTTATGTCCAGTCTGCAGCTTGGGCTTTCTTCTTGATATAAACAGGAATATTCTTGTTCACTGACAGCAAGCAGAGATCTTTACGTTAGTAGATAATTGAAGCACAAATTCTATTAGACAGTTTCTATTGAAAAGTGTTTTTATTTTACTATTGTAAGTACGTCTCCACAATAAGCATTCACTATTACGAAATTTTCACTTAGCATGTGACTTCTGAGGCCAGCGACTGACCCTTGGCCATATTTGGCGCTTTATCAATAAGCACGTTATAAATAAAACTGTGGCCATAAGTGTTTACAGGATAAACCAGCCCTCAGGCAAAGATGAGGTGTTGCCCATAGCAACCAATCAGATTTCAGCTTTTATTTTCCCAGGGCAGGTTATAAAGTGAGAGGAATGAGCTGATTGGTCGTTGCACGAGCCCCAGTGTACGTTCACATTTGTGATGATGAAGTGCAGGATGAACATAGCAACCAATCAGATGTCATTTTCACAGAGCAGGTTATAAAATGGGAGGAGTGATCTGACTGGTTAATATTATTACCTCAAAATTGAATAATCATTTGACTATTCCCCCATGTCTTTTGGTGGTATAATTATGGAAGGGTGCTCACAGTTTATCTGCGGTCAGGCTACGACTGCTGCCTGTTTCCAAAAATGAGCTTGTCTCTTTATTCAGCTGATCCATCACTCATCCTAGGCTCAGGTGCTGCCCTGTCCTTATCCATGCTTTATAGTGCAGCTCTGCTCCACCAACATCTGGTCTTTTAACATACTGTTACATGTGTGAGCCCCTTACCTGTCATGAGACGTTGGTGCGTTAGATATGGGCAGGGCTTCACTGTTTCATGGACTTCCTCTTTTCTGGATCTTGATAAATAAAGAGGAAGTTGCTGAATTTCTGGCTTTGTCGTCTGCCGTCATATAGCGATCAGATATTAACATGATGGGAACAGAAAGTATGGCGGATAGCGGGAATTACCCCCTCTCATCAGAGCACTTGCACCTGGCCGTCACTAGGGGGCAGGTCGCTCCATTCACTCACCAATGGGAAGGGGGCAGGACGAATTTGTCCCATGCTGGTGTCTCTCCACTGGCCCCTTCCATCATCCTGTGGCCCCCTTTCATCATCCTGTGGCGGGCCCGATCAATAGACCACCAGCCTCTCGGCGTTATAGCGAGCAACACTATGGATCTTCACCGAGATCCGTCTCTGGAAATTGTTGCTAAGCAACGGTTACATCTGTAAATGTCGGTGATATCATAATGGCATCAGTCTGTGCACCCTAAAAAAATCTGTAAAATTTGACGTATTCCTCCATTCACGTCATCCATCATTGAGTTCTATACTGTAGAGCCTGTGGCCCCACCGAACTTGGGGGTCCATTTGCAGCCCCCTACTCTCTTATTACCACCCCGGCTGCAGAAGGGTTAAGGAGGAAGACGTCCCCGGCAGCGCTTCCTTTGTTGCCGCTCGCTGTAATTACAATTAAGGGACTTCTCTTTGGCTCTCGGTTATTTGTGTGTTGTAGAAACATCAATAAAGGATAATTGTCTCCCCTGGGAGGTGAAGTTACAGGTGCCAAGACGCCTGACACGGAAGACGAACGCGGCAATAAAATCTGCCGACAGGTGTTGTGCTAGACAGCAAAGTATAAAATTGGTCAGATTTTCACGGAACTTCTGAAAGAGAGACGTCCATTGTAGCAGAAATAGTTTGTTACACATAACCTGCTCCGATACATTGTATCAGTCCGGAGTCCAGGCTGTTCAGCACTCTGCATGAACTGACAAAAGAAGTGGGGAAAATAACTGACAACTGCTCTGTGCAGATTTCTGCCTCTGCAAAGTTGTCAAGTTTCAAGGCCAGCGTGGAGGAAACGCATGTCAGCGCTTTACATAATGGGTTAATGCTGTTTCCCACTCCCCGTGGCATCATCTGGGCACTGAGTCCTCTCGTCACCATGAGGGTGAGTCACACTCGGGCAGATGTCTCCATGCCCGGGGCTTTGGGGTGATCATGGAGGGTCACATCATCTGTGCAGTCTACGCTGCGAGAGCAGAGTTGCGGTAAGGCTCACGTCCTCGTGCAGCTTTTTACTTCAGCTCCGTAGGCACCGGCCGCAATCTGTGCCGTTAAGATTCAATGAAGGATTTTTAGAAACGCGTCGGGTTGGACTGTCCCGCAGTAGCGATTTCACCTAGCTTGACCGTTTTGTTCTCGTTCTGTCACACGTGGATCGCCACCGGCCGGGTCGTGCCCGCAGCAAAGAGCGGACTTGCTTGCTTTCACTTTGGAGGACTTGCGCTGAAGAAGGGATATATCCGCCATCTTTCCATTAGGATTTCCCGTTTGGAGGCCAGGAGAGCACTAGGATTCGAGTCGGTGCATATACTGCCCTCTGTTTGTTAGACCCCCATAGACCCCGTGACATAGGCATCCTAGCGGGAATCTGACAAGTTTACATATCTGTCATATAGTAACTCACTGGGGCTGTATACTGGAGGCGTCTGGTGCAGTCATTTGTGGTATTTTTACTGGAGAATATCATATGAGCATGGATTGCAGATTTAATGAAGTGTCTCGCCATGTGTCCTGCATTACTTGCTGTTTGGGTTTCCAGGTTCCCCTTGTAGTACCCGCCGGGTGTGTTTTTTGGCATCTTAGTATTAGGCCACAGCTGGAAGTAGCCACCACTGCCGTGTCTGAGATGTCTCCGCATAACCCTTGGTCTTAGATTAAATGTTTGTCCGATACTGGCTGTACTCACAGTGTTACCGTCCTATGGGTGACTGCGCTCGCAGTGTTACCGTCCTATGGGTGACTGCGCTCACAGTGTTACCGTCCTATGGGTGACTGCGCTCACAGTGTTACCGTCCTATGGGTGACTGCGCTCACAGTGTTACCGTCCTATGGGTGACTGCGCTCACAGTGTTACCGTCCTATGGGTGACTGCGCTCACAGTGTTACCGTCCTATGGGTGACTGCGCTCACAGTGTTACCGTCCTATGGGTGGCTGCGCTCACAGTGTTACCGTCCTATGGGCTCCGTGCTCACAGTGTTACCGTCCTATGGGTGACTGCGCTCACAGTGATACCGTCCTATGGGTGACTGCGCTCACAGTGATACCGTCCTATGGGTGACTGCGCTCACAGTGTTACCGTCCTATGGGTGACTGCGCTCACAGTGTTACCGTCCTATGGGTGACTGCGCTCACAGTGTTACCGTCCTATGGGCTCCGTGCTCACAGTGTTACCGTCCTATGGGTGACTGCGCTCGCAGTGTTACCGTCCTATGGGTGACTGCGCTCGCAGTGTTACCGTCCTATGGGTGACTGCGCTCGCAGTGTTACCGTCCTATGGGTGACTGCGCTCGCAGTGTTACCGCCCTATGGGTGACTGCGCTCGCAGTGTTACCGCCCTATGGGTGACTGCGCTCGCAGTGTTACCGCCCTATGGGTGACTGCGCTCGCAGTGTTACCGCCCTATGGGTGACTGCGCTCGCAGTGTTACCGTCCTATGGGTGACTGCGCTCACAGTGTTACCGTCCTATGGGTGACTGCGCTCAGTGTTACCGTCCTATGGGTGACTGCGCTCACAGTGTTACTGTCCTATGGGTGACTGCACTCACAGTGTTACCGTCCTATGGGTGACTGCACTCACAGTGTTACCGTCCTATGGGTGACTGCGCTCACAGTGTTACCGTCCTATGGGTGACTGCGCTCACAGTGTTACCGTCCTATGGGTGACTGCGCTCGCAGTGTTACCGTCCTATGGGTGACTGCGCTCGCAGTGGTACCGTCCTATGGGTGACTGCGCTCGCAGTGGTACCGTCCTATGGGTGACTGCGCTCACAGTGTTACCGTCCTATGGGTGACTGCGCTCACAGTGGTACCGTCCTATGGGTGACTGCGCTCACAGTGTTACCGTCCTTTGTCTTATTGCATCGTACTTATCTCAGGTCTTGTCACCGCTTATCTCCGTCAGGTACAAAGATGTCCAACAAGGAAAAGCTTCAGTGTTTGAAGGACTTCCACAAAGACATCCTGAAGCCATTTCCAGGGAAGAGTCCCGGGACGCGTCCTGAGGATGAGGCGGACGGGAAGCCCCCGCAGAGGGAGAAGTGGGCCAGTAAGATTGACTTTCTGCTGTCAGTGGCCGGAGGCTTCATTGGTCTGGGCAATGTATGGAGATTCCCGTACCTCTGCTACAAGAACGGTGGAGGTGAGTGGCACACACCAGGCCCGGCTCACATACCACCACATGCTGTCCGTACATTTTTGTACTGCTTTGAGACCTAGTGTCCCTATGATAACACTGCACTGCTAGTATAGTGTCCTCATGTTAACCCTTTCTGCCGCTGTTCCATGACAGTGCAGTGTTATCATAGGGACACTAGGTCTCATAGCAGTGAATCTGTTAGCGAAAGAGATCTCAATATAGCCTGCCCTCTGCACACTACGGTCTGACTGCTTCCAGTTCTGAAAACCTCTCATTCTGCCGGCCTTACATATTTTCCAGGTGCCTTTTTGATCCCCTATTTCCTCTTCCTCTTCGGGGGCGGTTTACCTGTGTTCTTCCTGGAGGTTGTTTTGGGACAGTTTACATCGGAGGGTGGAATCACCTGCTGGGAGAAGATCTGTCCAATCTTCACAGGTAAGAACACCTTCTACCACAGCAATACCAGCCATGACACACTGACACTCGGGGTACAGGATGATGACACTCGGGGTACAGGATGATGACACTCGGGGTACAGGATGATGACACTCGGGGTACAGGATGATGACACTCGGGGTACAGGATGATGACACTCGGGGTACAGGATGATGACACTCTGGGTACAGGATGATGACACTGACACTCGGGGTACAGGATGACACTGACACTTGGGGTACAGGATAATGACACTGACACTCGGGGTACAGGATGATGACACTGACACTCGGGGTACAGGATGATGACCCTGACACTCGGGGTACAGGATAGTGACGCTGACACTCGGGGTACAGGATAATGACTCTGACACTCGGGGTACAGGATTATGACTCTGACACTCGGGGTACAGGATAATGACCCTGACACTTGGGGTACAGGATAATGACCCTGACACTTGGGTACAGGATGATGACCCTGACACTCGGGGTACAGGATGATGACCCTGACACTTGGGGTACAGGATGATGACCCTGACACTTGGGGTACAGGATGATGACACTGACACTCGGGGTACAGGATGATGACACTGACACTCGGGGTACAGGATAATGACACTCGGGGTGCAGGATAATGACACTGACACTCGGGGTACAGGATAATGACACTGACACTCGGGGCACGGGATAATGACACTCGGGGCACGGGATAATGACACTCGGGGCACGGGATAATGACACTCGGGGCACGGGATAATGACACTCGGGGTACAGGATAATGACGCTGACACTCGGGGCACGGGATAATGACACTCGGGGTACAGGATAATGACGCTGACACTCGGGGCACGGGATAATGACACTCGGGGTTCTCTACGTGTACATATAATAATGTAGTTGCTGCTGGTGAGATGAAGGGATTCTCGATGTACATTAAGATTCCAGGATTAAGGGATTTGGCTGCAGTTACTACAGTGATGTGAGACGTGATGCCTGCAGTTTGGTTGGGGGTAGTAGTAATATACTGTAATATTACAGCGCCAGGACGAGGGGTTGTGCTGAGGCCGTCCTTTGTCTGGGAGCTCTCAGTTTTTGGCTGCACCATCTGACAATCTAATGTTTATGGAGACACTCCTCAACAAATGATGTCAGTGTGTATGAAGTTGTATGTATGTGCGTAGGTATGTAGCAGTCGGTGTATGTAAGTATGTGGATGTGTATGTATTAGTGTCTGTATGTGTATACTTGTACATGACGGAGTGTGTGTATACATTAGGGGTTAATATCTATGCCTGGCATTACTTCCCTGTGAACCTTCAGCTTCTTGCACAGCTCTCACTTGGCCGTCACTTTCCCTTTTACTGTCCTGACAGATGCGGCCATTACATGGCGTTGTCTCTTGCGCTGCGGCGTACGTGTGCCTCCACATGATCTGTACTGGAGACGCAGCAGAATCTCTGTATCCTCATGTTAATCTGGCTATTCATACACGTCTCCGATGCTCTTTGTGTTTCCTCCGTTCCAGGAATCGGTTATGCCTCCATCATCATCGTGTCCCTCCTCAACGTCTACTACATCGTTATCCTGGCCTGGGGGGTCTATTACTTGTTCCAGTCCTTCCAAAGTCAGCTGCCATGGGCCCTGTGTCACCAGTCATGGAACACCGAGAACTGCGTGGAGGACACGCTCCGGAAGAACCAGACCATGTGGCTGTCACTGAACGCCACGAACTTCACCTCGCCGGTGACAGAGTTCTGGGAGTGAGTACATGAGTCTGTCTGTGTAGTCTCACCTCGCCGCACTGCAAGATACGGCATATACAATAACCAGGATTCACCCTCCAGAAAAAGGTTTCCGATTGGTGCAGATATTTTGTAAGGCTAGTTTCACACTAGTGCTAGACCGCCCAATGCTTCCTGATACTCGCCGGCCCCATTAACTATTATCGGGACCAGCAGTTATCTGACCACATCCAACAAACATGCCGAGGATCAGCCTGTTTGTCCGCCCAATTCTTGGCATATTTGCCATTTGACATTCTCCATTATGTTTAATGGGGGCGGCGGGCCTTCAGGCAGCTTCCGAGGTTGCCGGATGCCAGAGATGTCTAGTGTGAAACTAGCCTTACAAGATATCTGCACCAAACGTAAACCTTTTTCTGCAAGGTGACTCCTGATTATTACATATAACTTCCGGATCCAGATATCTCCGGCAGGCCGCTCCCTGCCAAAACAGCCTATCGGACGTGTCTAGCAGCAGTTTAAACTTAAAGGGGTATTCTCATCTTAGACAATGGGGGCATATCGCATGTCTTATATCGAGAACAGAGCCCCCAAACTGAAGGAGGGCGCACTGCGCATGCGCAGCCGCCCCCCATTCATTTCTATGGGGCCGGCAATAATAGCGGAGTGCTGGCTCGGCTATTCCCATCGGCTACATAGAAATAATTGGGAGCGGTGGCCGCGCATGCGCAGTGCACTCCCATTCATTTCTATGGAGCTGCGCCTGGTGGTAGCCGGACCCTGGGAAACCTGGGCTCCTCCAGGCGCAGCACTTCCCCCTCCAATCTCGATATAGGTGCAGGTCCCAGCGGTGAGACCCGCACCTATCAGACAATGGGAGTGTATCTTAGCAATATGCCCCCATTGTCTAAGATGGGAATACCCCTTTAAGATTTTAACATTTAATCGGTATCGACCAAAGAAAAATTTAGAACAAAAAAAAAATCTGCAACTTTTTAATACAATTTCTTTCACTTACTTTTCAAGATTTCTGCTTGCTGCCAGTGAATAAAAACTCATTGTCTATGTTCAGTGGCTGGAAACCCATCCAGCTGTGCATTTGTGTCATCTGGATATGAACAAAACTTATTTCTTATTTCGATTTCCTCACAGCAAGCGGAAATCTTGAAAGGGGTGAGGAATTAGAAAGTTGCAGAACAGGAAAGCTAAAGGCGCCATCTGCTTTATACTGGACATAGAGATCCAATCACAATCTTTGCTGGGATTCTACTGTGCCCATATAAACCTCCTGGCCGCCCATATCTGGAACAATTAAAGGGGTCCTCTCACTTTTGGTAAGTGGCATTTATCATGTAGAGAAAGTTAATACAAGGCACTTACTAATGTATTGTGATTCTCCATATTGCTTCCTTTGCTGGCTGGATTCATTTTTCAATCACATTATACACTGCTCGTTTCCATGGTTACGACCACCCTGCAATCCATCAGTGGTGGTCGTGCTTGAACAATATAGGAAAAACCACCAGCCTGTGTGCGCTCCCATGGTCCCGGCCACCAGAGAGGCTGGTACTTTTGCCTATAGTGTGCAAGCACGACCACCACTGATGGATTGCAGGATGGTCGTAACCATGGATACGAACTGTGTATAATGTGATGGAAAAATGAAACCAGCCAGCAAAGGAAGCAATATGGAGAATCACAATACATTAGTAAGTGCCTTGTATTAACTTTCTCTACATGATAAATGTCACTTACTGAAGTGAGAGGACCCCTTTAATGTCAGGTTGCTTCCTTTTATTTATCCAACTTTTCTAGACCACTGAGTGATAAATCTGCCATACAGTGAAATGGCAGGTGGGGGAGCGTAACCAGACACGCCTGGCTCTCAGGAGTCCGGGAAAGCTGGGTGATGAGACATAATATAACCATAATCCATTACTTTTGTTAAAGGGGTTTTCCAGGATTTTGATATAGACGCCCTATCCTCAGCATAGCTCATGAATACCAGATCCGGGGACCCTCACCAATCAGCTGTACGAAGAGGCCGCGGTGCTCCATGAGCTCTTAGGTCTCTTCCTAGGCCATGTCACATCACGTTCATTGTTCATGTGGCCAATACGTTCTATTCAAATGAATGGGGCTGACCTGCAATACCAAGCACAGCCACTATCCAGTTTACGGCGCTGTGCCTGGTAAGCTGTGAGGAGGCTTCGGCGCTCACCGCAGGTCTGATAACCGCAGCGGCTTGCACAAAAACCTGAATCCTCTGAACCCCCGCCAATCTCACATTGACGACCTATCCTGAGGATAGGTCATTTAATATGAAAAATACAGAGAGCCCCTTTAAATTTTGGGCTTCTGGTCTTGTAGAAGGTCAGCTGTTTATCCAGCACCGATCAGGCCATTGATGCCGCGTTAAGAGAATGACTGTAAATACTGTTCACACACACCCCCGCCATAAAAAAATATGGCTGAATTGTACACAATGTACTACAACACCCATGGGACTTTCCATATCAATGACTCCCACCCACCCTGTGTAAAGTTATCTAGTGACAGCTTTATTTGTCCTGTCGGTTAATTATTGACTGCCAGGCTCGGAGCCAGCCTGTCTTGGCTTTGGCGAGCAGAGTACGTGCCTGCCTGGTTCCTGCATGGGGCCGATCATTGGCATAAGTCTCTTCTCACACCAAGAGGAACCAATGTGGACAATCTGAGCAAAAAAAAAAAATAGAATACAGGGTGCAAAAATAATCTACAGTAATGGCGGCCACGTTGGTTGTCACCCAGCTTTCCTTGAAGCAGATACAACTAGGAAACGGAACATCTGCTACTGACGTGGGGACAGGGGCGTGATAATGTGTAGTTCAGAAGGACGGCAAAGCAACCAATCAGACTCCAGCGCATGGAGAAATGAAAGCAGCGACCTGATTCGATGCCACATGGCAACCAATCAGAGCTCAGCTTTCAGTTTACACCTTGCGCTGGGAAAATGTAGCCTGGTCACCGGTTGGTTGCTATGGGCAACGAGACCACTTTTTCTTTTTTGACAGGCTTAATACATGGATTGGTTTGTGATATTTGTTTCTTTTTTTTTTAACCACTTCGTTACTGGGGATCTTTAGGCCGTAAAGGGGTCCTCTCACTTCAGTGAGTGGCAATTATCATGTAGAGAAAGTTAATACAAGGCTCTTACTAATGTATTGTGATTCTCCATATTGCCTCCTTTGCTGGCGTCGTTTATTTTTCCATCTCATTATGCACTGCTTGTTTCCATGGTTACGACCACCCTGCAATCCATCAGCGGTGGTCGTGCTTGCACTCTGTAGGAAAAAGCATCAGTCTCTCTGGTGGCCGGGACCACAGGAGCGCACATAGGCTGGTGCTATATCCTATAGTGTGCAAGCACGACCACCACTGATGGATTGCTTGGTGGTCTTAACAATGGAAACAAGCTGTTTATAATGTGATGGAAAAATTAATCCAGCCAGCAAAGGAGGCAACATGCAGAATCACAATACATTAGTAAGTGCCTTGTGTTAACTTTCTTTACATGATAAATGCCACTTACTGACGTGAGAGGACCCCTTTAAAGGAAAACTCCAGTACCGCCGTTCTTCATTGGTTGAATGAGGAATTCCCTTCTTGCTGGAGGCTCTTCCATATTGATTGGGACTAGAGATGAGCGAACGTGCTCGTAACGAGCACTGTACCGCTCGGCTCCCCTGCGCTCGCATGGGCGCAGGCAACCACTTCCGTCCTCTTTACCCGACGGAAGCGGCTGCCTGCACCCATGCGAGCGCAGGGGAGCCGAGCGGTACAGTGCTCGTTACGAGCACGTTCGCTCATCTCTAATTGGGATGTTGTGTGGTCCCTGACATTCAGAATATTAGATAGTACTGAAGCATTATAACATGAAGTAATAATAGACACAAAATAGTCTGCTTGCTGATGGTTTCCATAAGCAACTTCATAAGACATATTTTCTGACTGTGGCGCCATTGTTATTCAGAGGCATTACACGTACGGGGACGCAGTGTTTATTTCGTGGTAGATTGTGGTCACAGACAGAGTTCTCTCAGGACCTGCAGATGTTCAGGAAGTGGGGGTCGGAATAGATGTGTTTACAGCCGGGCTCAGACGTCAGCGTTTGCCTGTGGTTAGTAGAAGACTCGTCCCCGGGACGCAACTGCAAAGGGAAAATTCTTGCATCTCATTCTGGGAAAGCTGAGTAGAACCAATACGGCTGCTAATTCAGCTCCCACAAAGGTCGCACTTGGCTTTCACTGAATTCCCGAATGGCAAATCACTCGGACCACGAGACCAGGGACCGATGTGGTTTTAGCTTTTACATACTTCAGCCCACTGGATACATTTTCTGCCTTGATTCCCATTGAAGTTTGCAGCGTGCCCCTCTCGCCTCGTTATCTGGTGCACAAGGGGCAACATTCCAGGTGTCTGTTGGTTTACGTCCTGCCAAAGAGAGGCCGCAAACCGAAAGCCCAACCCCTGCGATTAATGGTCGGAGCAGGAACCTTAATAACGGCGAAAAGGAACATCATTTAGTCTTCAGGGCACCTGACTGCTCTCGCACAATCAGACAGTGACCCCTGCTGTCCAGTCCTGGTACTGCAGGGGAATGATCCTCGGTCAATATATGAATTATGGGCCATTTTGATTTCCCTAGTCTTCTTTTTAAATTGAATATACAAGCACTGGCCTCTCCTATCAGGGGATGGTGGTCTTCTGTGGTGGCATGAGCTATCACAAGGAAGGGCCCCAGTTATATTTCTATGATAGGGCCCCCGTCTGTCATCTTTATACTTCTGCCTCCTGAATGCCAGGACTGCATTACAGAATCAGATAGGGAGGAGACGGTGGGTGAAGGGAGAGTATAACCGGACCATCCCTGGTCTGTGGAAAGCTGGGTGAGATCCCAGCAATAGATGTTGCTCATTATCGGTCGTTCACACTGCGCAGTGCTTTACAGACATTAGCATCAAGCATGGAGCTCACAATCTAAGGGACAGTCTGTTGGCCTCTGTCAGGTGAATGGGGACTTATGGGGACATTCGATTTATACACCAAGCATTGTGTGAACTTGTACTTACCTTCGTAGGAGACCAAGACAAGACTTTTTTTTTTTTAAATAATCTTTTTATTTTAATTTTTCCAATACAAGTCATAAAACAAACAAAAAGAACAAAAAATATATATATATATATATATATATATATATCTCTTAACATTAATATTAAGACACAGGTACACACATATTTTATAAATGTTTTAGGCTACTTTCACACTAGCGTTTTATAATTCCGGTATTGAGTTCTGTCATAGGGGCTCAATACCTGAAAAAACGCTTCAGTTTTGTCCCCATTCATTGTCAATGGGGACAAAACTGAACTGAACAGAACGGAGCGCTCCAAAATACATTCCATTCTGTTTGGTTGTGTTCCCATACCGGAGAGAAAACCGCAACATGTTGTATTTTGCTTTCTGTCCTGGAATGCGGAGCAAGACGGATCCGTCATGACCCACAATGCAAGTCAATGGGAAGGATCCGTTCTCTCTGACACAATAGAAAACGGATCCATCCCCCATCGACTTTCAGTGGAGTTCAGGACGGATCCGTCTTGGTTATATTAAACATAATACAACCGGATCCGTTCATAACAGATGCAGACGGTTGTATTATCAGTAACTGAAGCGTTTTTGCTTAACCCTGCCGGATCCAGGAAAATCACTAGTGTGAAAGTAGCCTTAGATATGTAGTTTCCCTAGGGTGTTTTTTAATTTTTCTACATTGTACCATTCTGTGTGTTGGAATGGAGTCATCAGATTTTCTATGAGTTTGTGAGTTTCAATAAATGTTTTCCATTTTTTAAAGAAATGATGTTTTTTTTTTTCTTTGTTATTTAATGTATCTATTCTCTCCATACACATCATGTATTTCATCTGGGCTATCACTTCTGTAGTTGTGGGGGTCATCTGCTGTATTCAAGAGTTCATGTTACTTCTTTTAGCTACTAATAGTACGGTATGGATTATTTGTGGAATTCGTGATGTTTGATTTTTCCCGTCTTTGTAATGAAATATATATGATATCGGGTCTAGTGGTATATAGTTATTCTCCAGTCTATATATTGCTGGATGTATTGACTGTTGTTACACGTCCGTAATCCGTGCCATAGGTCTGTCTGATGAGTTACATTTAGGATAGTTTGTTATTCTTTTTGGATTTTTATCATTTTTGGAGATGTTAAATTCTATATATTCTTTATTTTTGTGAAGAAAGTTTCTTTCCATCTTTCGCTATGTATATGAACATTTTTAGACTTTTGACCATCCTTCTAATATTTTTTTTGTATACTTTGATCTGAAAGCTTTAATAATAATTAGTAAGTTTTTATATAGGTTTGAAATTGATGGATGATTTTTTAGGTGTTTTCAATAAAAGATCAAATATTGTTTCTGCAGCTTCGTTACCTAGATTCTTTAACCACTTCCAGTCTGCCCATTGACTATAAACGTCCTGGTAGTGGATCTCTATCTCTGAATGGACGTTTTAAAACGTCCTTGAGCTTTGCCCCCTGTGTGCAGCACCTGTACGTAGAAGCTCCATGACTCAGCTGCCTCCT
The DNA here is from genome assembly GCA_900303285.1 of Rhinella marina. NCBI lineage: Eukaryota > Metazoa > Chordata > Amphibia > Anura > Bufonidae > Rhinella > Rhinella marina. The sequence continues at coordinate 89,384 of ONZH01023454.1, read as the reverse complement.
GACAGCCAAGAACATGGAGCTTTATGCCCCTTTCACACGAGCGGGAGACTCGCATGTCTCCCGCAACGCATCTACAGGGCTGGACTTCGGCACTGACAGGGATCGCATATAATGCTCTGCGATCCCTGTCCGTGCTGAGTCCAGCCCTGTAGATGCGTTGAGGGAGACATGCGAGTCTCCCGCTCGTGTGAAAGGGGCATTAACCTGAGACCTTTTTTCCTGGCCTCCAGGCTTTTGATCACTCTGACAAGCTGTCAAAGCCATCACAAATGCTTGTACTATCTCCCTCTCATTACTGCCGGTCACAGAGCAGTTTACAACCACATATGGGGTGTTTCTGCAAACTTCAGAATCAGGAAAATAAATATTCAGGTTCGATTTGGGGTTTACCCTTGCTATCTTATAGGAAAACTGAATAAAACAATTGAAAATCTGCAAAAAAATATTTATTTTTAAATTTCACCTTCCTTCTGTTTTAATTCTTGTGGGAAATCTAAAGGGTTAACTAACTTTGTAAAAATCAGTTTGGATTACATTGGGGGCTGTAGTTTCTAAAATATGTTCATTTATGGGAGGTTTCTATTATTTAAGCCCCTCAAAGTCACTTTAGAACTGCAAAGGTCCTTTAAAATTAACTATTGGAAATTTTCATGAAAATATTAAAAATTACATCTAAAATTTCCAAAATTATGCCAACATAAAGTGGACATATGGTGAATGTTCATTAATAACAATTTTATTAGATATCCCTATGCAACTTAAAAGCAGAGAAATTAATATTTCAAAAATTATTATTTTTTTTTTTCAAAATTTTCAGTAAATTTTGGATTTTTTATAAATAAAGGTAAAATATATTGACTCAAATTTACCATTAACACAAAGTACAATGTGTCACAAGAAAACAATCTCAGAATGGCTTGGATAAGTAAAAGCGTTCCAAAGTTATTACCACATGAAGTGACACATGTCAGATTTGCAAAATTAGGCCTGGTCAGGAAGGGGGTAAATGGCCCGGATGGGAAGTGGTTAATCTAGATTGGAGAAAAGAGGATATTCATGTGTAGGTGAGGAACTGGTTATTTTTTAGGTTATATTTCATTATTATTTCTTTTTGGGCTCATGCACACGAGCCTCTGCAGTCAGTGTCCGTGCTGTGGACCGTATTTTCCGGCCCACAACGCACGGGCACTGACATTGTGGCCACTGCACGTGGATCGCCGATCCATTCATTTGAATGGGGCCCGCGATCCGCATCCGAGGGTCCGCACCGCAAAAAAGTAGTGAATGCGCTACTTTTTTTGCGGTGCGGAGGCACAGCCAGAAACACCACGGAAGCACACTGCAGAGCTTCCGCGGTGTTCCGATCTGTGCCTCCGCTCCGCATCTCCCGGATTGCGGACCCATTGAAGTGAATGGATCCATGATGCGGGCTGCACACGGCCGGTGCCCGTGTATTGCGGACCCGGCGTATGCGGGATACAGTACGGCCAGGCAACGGCCGTGTGCATGAGCCATTTTTTGTCAGATTCATGCATTAGTTGACCCGCTGTCAACTAAGACAAGACTTCATCACATAAGATAATGGGTTCAGGTGAACATTTATTGCATTTTATTAAAGGGTTTCTGTCACCAGTTTTTTCGGTATGAATCAGGCTGACATTAGAGATGTGCTAATGTCCCCTGATTCCAAATATATATCTGTTTTATTTACTGGTGCCCCCATTTTTATATAAAATGAACTTTTATTTTATGCTAATAAGGCTCCTAGGTGCAAGGGGCGTTACCTCTGCTCCTAGAGGCTCTGTTGATTGACAGGCCCAGGCAGAGAAGAAACACTCCATTCACCATAGCTTTTAAGGACCTTCAATGATGTCATGACCATGTGATCAGTCACATGGTTAGGATCACACAAACAGCCTGTCTCCTCCTAAACCATGTGACTGATCACATGGTCATGACATCATTGAAGGTCCTTAAAAGCTATGGTGAATGGAGTGTTTCTTCTCTGCCTGGTCCTGTCAATCAACAGAGCCTCTAGGAGCAGGAGTAACGCCCCTTGCACCTAGGAGCCTTATTAGCATAAAATAAAAGTTCATTTTATATAAAAATGGGGGCACCAGTAAATAAAACAGATATATATTTGGAATCAGGTGACATTAGCACATCTCTAATGTCAGCCTGATTCATACCGAAAAAACTGGTGACAGAAACCCTTTAAGTTTTTGATGCATTTTTGTATTTTATTCTAAAGCGAGATTCTCTCGACTCTCTCCTGTGACGCTGATTGTGTTTTCTCATCTTCTTTTAGGAATAAAGTTCTTAGCTTATCAAAGGGAATTGATGATGTCGGTGTCCTGAAGTGGGACCTGGCGCTGTGTCTCCTGCTGACTTGGGTCATCTGTTTTTTCTGTATATGGAAAGGTGTCCGCTCCACCGGGAAGGTAAGAGAGAACGCGGCGCCATCTCTGTTATAGGTAAGGAGTCTGGCGTTGCGTCTGTGCCCCCTCATCACGTTGTCTTATGTTCTCCCGCCAGGTGGTATATTTCACAGCCACGTTTCCATTCATTATGCTGATTGTGTTGCTGATCCGCGGGGTCACCCTTCCCGGAGCTTCGGAAGGGATCAAATTTTATCTTTACCCAGACATCAGCCGCTTAGCAGACCCTCAGGTGGGTGCGCCTGTCATTTTTGGAACTGAAACTATTTTTTAGGAGTGAGCGGCCATGTTTGCACTCGAAAATTGAGGTCTCGCTGCCGCTCACACTTTGCAGTGCTAGGGATACCTAACATTATACACCCTTGGTCACATGTATAAGGTGGAGATATCTTCCTAAGCCTTAGCAGACATCACTGGGTCATACCATGATTTACAAAGGAGTTCTGTCACGGTTTCTGCAGGCAGGGCTTTCTTTCCTGTTGAATCTGACGAGGCTTTGAATGGAGCCTCTGACATCAGTGTGAACACAGCCTTACTAGTTCCACATTCAAATACCACAGAGACCAAAAAGTAAAAAAAGCCATAAGCACGCAGGAATCAGCAATGGTGATAGTTGCTAAGGAGCAACCGCAAGGGGAAATCTCCTCTTATACATTAGGGATCTGCACATACATCACTTCTATAAAATACTTCTGTCATTGCAGCTGAATTGCCTTCATGTCCTTGTGACCCTGGGTCCAGTTTATGGGCCTTGTCGCTGCAGCCGCCATGGCGCATCCAGCCTCATCCTAGGGCGCCTTCACATGCGGCAGATTTTGTCACAGAAAATTTTTGAAAATCAGAAATCCAATGCGCTTCCTGCCAAAACAAACTCATTCAGATGAATGGAACTGATTTTCAGTCGCTGAAATTTTCTTGCCTCATGTGAAGACACCCTAAGGGCTCATCCACATGACCGTGTTTTTTGTCGGCATCTGATCCGCATTTTTTGCGTGTTGGATGCGGACCCATTCGCTTCAGTGGGGCTGCAAAAGATGTGGACAGCACACTGCATCCGTATGTCCTTTCCGCGACACCCGCCAAAAAATAGAACGTGTCCTATACTTGTCCGTTTTACCAACAAAGATAGGACTGTTCTATAGCAAAACGTGGAACGCACGCGGCCGGTATTGGTGTTTTGCGGATCCACAATTTGCGGACCTCAAAAAACGGCTACGGCCATGTGCATGAGCCCTTAGGGAGGAATGCAGCTGTGTTTTTTTTCTAATCTTATGCATGCTCTTTAACCCTTTTGCTGCCAGGGGTGTTTGGATATCTTACAACTCTGGTAGCCAGGACAGTCTTTACATGTACAAATAAGACATAAATAACAAAATAAAAGATCAAAAAACACCCCCCCCCCCACAATAAATATCCATAGATTTTCTGAAAGTAGACACCCAGAAAATGCCACATAACACATCATACAAACAGAAACCTACATGCAAACTTGCGTCAGTGTTATTATTATTTTTTTTATAAAAATTGCAAAAAATGTTGATATTATTGGGTAAAGAATATTCGGAATAAATATTCAGCATGTGCAGAGTTCATACTTTCCACATCGGTGTAAATTTACTGGCAAATGCCTTCATAAAATCACCAGAACTGGAAAGACCAAAAATCTGTTTTTTTGTGTTTTTTTTTAAGCTGGAAAAAAATCTGCTTTTAAACTGGAAACAAAAAAAGCCCCCGTATTACTTCTGTCTGAAAATCTGCCGACTACTGGTTTATTTTGTAACAAAACTATGGTAATTGAAAACTATTATGGCGACAGTGAGCGAAAAAGCCTTTTTCCTTCTGTCCAATCTATGTTAGATGTTCCTCTCTAGTGATCATCGTTATCGCTATTAGTGCAGCGTATAGCAGAGACGCGGTCTGTATATTTTACACTAACGATCGGGTATAGACAGGATAGGCGCAGTGTAAAATGTTTGGTGCAACTTATTTTGCTCTGTGATCCGGACTAGATGAGCAAGCGCTCAACTACTCCTCCTTTTCTGAAAGAAAAATAATCTCCCGTATGCGACAGGCACAGAACAAGCATGCTCTCTGATTGATGGGGGAAGGGGGTTGATAACATGCATGTTATCCTCCCCTTGGGACCATGTACAGTCACACAGGGAGAGAGACGGCTCTGTGTGTGTCTCTCTATCTCTTTATCCTGTCAGAGCATCCCCATCCTCTCCTCCTCTGGCTGACATCTCAGCTGGGTGAATTGAGGAGGGCTGCTTGCTGCTGGCATATCTCGGCCTGTGTAGCAGCTAGAGATTCATGCCAGGTCTTATTTTAAAGCTGATAATCTCATGTATTGTGAGTTAGAGTATTTAAAAATCGAGTGGGGAATGAAAGCTGCAGATATATTCAGCTCTCGCTGAGACCCAGTTTCTAAGGGCTCTAACCTGTGATTTATCACAGCCAGGGCCTCGATGTTTGTCTTCTTTTAAAGGTGAGATTGTGGGCTAGCTGTTACACAGCCGGTGATCCAGCCATCGGTAGCAAGGATGTTGGAGGTACATCCTAGGCTACGGAATTGCCACCCTGCCAGGATTTATGAGCTACATCCTAGGCAGGGAAAGGGTTAAGGGCTGACAACTACCTCGCAGCTACCCTGCTGTATTTTCAGATGGCTCCTGCCCTTATTAACTAGATAATTGCTGCATTTGCATTCCTCTAATATGGTACATTCGGCTTTCTGGGGGTCACCATTAGAGCCCCTTTAGTGTAAAAAATTTGCAAAAACTATTGAAACTTCTTAATCCTCATTGGAGATGCCAACAGACTCCTGTCATATGCCCCCATGACAACACTTCCTGTGCTCAGGCAGCTCAGTGTTCTCATAGGGCTTTATAGCTGGCAACCAAAATCCAGATTTCATTTTTCAAGCACAGGTAAGAAAATATGAGAAATCTGATTGCCTACTCTAAAGCCCAGTTTCCACGTAGAGCCGCCAGCGATCAGGAAGTCTTGTCATGGGGACGCAGGCGGAGGCTTCAACTTTTACAGTATATGACTAATAACTCATCCCTTTATTCTACATTTCATCTCCTTTTGCCACAAGGTCTGGATTGATGCTGGCACCCAAATTTTCTTTTCCTACGCCATCTGTCTGGGAGCCATGACGTCTCTGGGGAGTTACAACAAGTACAAGTACAACTGCTATAGGCAAGTCGGCGGTAGGAGGGGGAGGGTGGTGTGCGGGCTTTGCTGTTGGTCATTAACACTGCTCCGTGACATGTGTGTGACATAGGGACTGTTTGCTGCTGGGATGCCTCAACAGCGGTACCAGTTTTGTGTCTGGCTTCGCAATTTTTTCCGTCCTGGGCTTCATGGCACAAGAGCAAGGGGTGGACATTGCTGATGTGGCAGAGTCAGGTACTGTATGACCACGATACGGTGAGGTCTGTCGCCGACTGCTGAAGAGCTGAGTGACAGAACCCGTACCAAGCGATGATAACGGGAGGACAAAAAGTGTCCGAGGGATCCCCAAATGTAGACGCACCCTATCTATACATCAGAGGAAGGCTATTGGTGTTATCGCTATTATTTGGGGTGGTGATAAACATTCCTGTCGGCTGCATTCGCCTGGCACATTTATATATGCCAGTAGGCAGCTAATGTGGGGCGTATAGCAAAGTGGGGGGAGCAGCGCTGCATCACCCCCCAGAGGAAGGAAGCGGGATCTGGAGCTGCTCCGTGTCTCCTTTCTCAACATAATGCATTGCAAAGAGTGAAATCCATGGTGGAAGCCCTCAGCGTGATGCATCACGGGTCAGTTCCTGTGGTTGTCTTCTCACGTAGCATGCAGATGAGATCTGTTTGTCTCGTCCACTTTGCTGCAGATTTTCTGAATGCAGTCCTGCAGTAGAAGATTAGCAGCATTTGTGCCACTTGTGGGCCTATCCTGATTCTCCCTAGCAGCCAGGGTGTGGCCTCACCAACTTAGTAGCTGCCGCCATGGGTGAAGGTGGTCCTTGCAACAAGATTTGTTATGAGGCCCCCTTATGCACCCCATCCTCTAATGCAGAGGTTCAACTCAAGCCCTCCTTCTATGTAAATCAGCAGCCTAATAAAAACTGGTGTCATGGTACCCAAGAGCTTACCATTTGTCTTGGCATCATACCACGCTGATACAGCTTACAGTATAGTTACCACTGCATTCAGCATCAGGCCTTTTTAAAATTTGATTCCATGTCCTGCTAGAAATCTACATGATGTAATCTGTAGTGAATGTCATTTTATTACCAGTGTCTGTATTTGTGAGTTATATCTCCCTGATGTTTCTCATCTGTGTCATGTGACCTGCAATCAGACTCACCAGATAACAAAGCATCTTATGTGTGGACAGGAAGTCTATTTCTCTATGTATTCCTATGGGAGCCTCACTTTCAGTCTCATAGGAATGAATAGAGCAGTTACTGGCTTCCTGTCCTGGGTCAGTCGGAGGTCAGGGAGTTGGTCACATGACCCAGCTACAATAAGAAGAGAGGGGATAACTCACAAATACAGTCTCTGATGAGAAGATTACATTCACTACAGATTATATCATGTGCCTTTCTAACCGGTCAGAGAATAAAAAATTTTTGCGGGAGTTCTTCTTTAAGTGTCAGTGCATATGAGTATGGGCAGGAGTGGCGTCCCCCTCTTTTTCTGGGCAATCGGTAAAGCTGTGGGGGTTCACACAAAGTAGGGGGCACAAGACATGGCCCCTAGAAGTTGCTAAAGGCCAAAAGTCAACTGCGTAAACTGTAAGGAGTCTTCTTTGCCCTTCGCGGTACAGCATTTGTTCACCCCTTATTGGTTTGTACAAATCCTCCCGCCAACCGGATAATGAAGATAGAAACGCCCACGTCATTGCATCCAGTGCAGGTGCCAGAGCCGCGGCTCCGTTATCGGATGTAGTCGACATCTAATGTTGAGTGACTTTGTAGATACTTTACCTATGCTTTACTTATCTTGTAATTGATCCGCAGTTACATTGTGTCTTATACTCCATTCACCTCCGGAGCTACATTCACAATTGTGTTGGTTTGCTGTCGGGCTTCATGCTAGCGGTTCAGAAATCTTTGCTGGTGCATTGTGGGTGTTTTTTATCTGATGCGAGGAAAACCACAACTCCCACCGTGCAGTACATTATGGGAGTGCAGCTGTATTGTTCACATGTACCATTTTATCTGCATTGGTCATAAAGCATAGCCTGTCCTACTTTGTCATATTCCAAGTATAGAGATGTGATGTGGTTTGCTATAGAAGCAGCTCCGGGAGCGTTTTCCTAGAACTGTTTCAGCTGCATTTTGTTCTGCATTGCCTCCAGTGCAGTAGTTCTCCGCTGTGTAGCCGGATTACAAGGGGGATGAGAGTTAATGTGACATCAACTGGGAATTTGCTCCTTTCCCTTGATTAATTATTACCCTAGAGCAGATTGGTAGTAGTCGCCTGGTTGGTAGCCGCTGTAGATAGGTCATCCTTCAGTCAGAGCGCTGAGTCCGCCATCTTGTACAGAACTACACTGATTATGTCGTCTCCCACCCCTTCCCCTTTTTATTATTCTTCTAGGTCCTGGCTTGGCGTTCATTGCATACCCCAAAGCTGTCTCTATGATGCCTCTGCCCACTTTCTGGGCAATACTCTTCTTCATAATGCTTTTGTTGCTTGGACTAGATAGCCAGGTAAGTAACCCCAAAAACGGACATTTATAGCCATTATGTGTGACGTTTGGACTAGATCACATTCTGGCTGCCACTAGGGGGAGCTCTATACTCATGGATGTGTACAGCCTCCAAATATGTATGCACTAAACCCCTAAGCGCCTCCTAGTGGTGGCTGCAGCCTGGCAGAATTTTATCACACTACACTACAAAAATCTCTTTTATTCTACATTAACACAAAATGATCAACCCACACCACCAGAGATGTTCCCATTCACACCTTCACTTTAATAACATCAGTCGATGTCTAACAAAGGGGTTGTCCCACCATAAGAACTTGCCACCTATTTACAGGATAGGTGATAAGTATCAGTGGTACCTCAACCAATCGCAAGAAGAGGTCCCAGCGTCCCCGAGAGAATTTGGTGACAGTTAAAGAGGCCCTCTCCCCGCTCCTGACATGTCTGGTTTAATAACTTCATGCATTCCCCATGTAGTAACAATTCTGGAGCATCTATTCTTATGTCTCTATGTTGTGCCATTGCTTTATTATTTCTACTAGAAGTTATGAATGAACTGCTAGCAGTCTGCAGTAAGGGTACAGAGGGGAGGTAACCAGTTGGGGGTGTGTCCCTGCACAGTTTGAAAATGGCAGCACTGATTGGATAGAGTCAGTCTGTGCAGGGACACACCCCCAACTGGTTACCTCCCCTCTGTACCCTTACTGCAGACTGCTAGCAATTCATTCATAACTTCTAGTAGGAATAATAAAGGAATGGTACAGCATAGAGACATAAGAATAGATGCTCCAGGATTGGTCTCACATGGGAGGTGCTTGAAGCTGTTAAAATAGGCAAGTCAGGAGCGGTGAAAGGACCTCTTTAAGGCGCATTTACTTGCGCCGAGGAGCAGCAGATTGCCGGGAAGGAAGCAATCCTCACTGACAGTCTGCTGCTCGTTCAGTGGAGGTGAAGCTTTGTATTTACATGCAGCGATCTCCTCCACAGTATGAGGACGAGGGATGGCTATTGCGATCGCCCGTCCTCATACAGCTGCATTGTTTCTGGGCAGCAGATCGCTGTTTAGACGGTATGATCTGCTGCCCGGAAACTATAATTTAGGTGCCTGAACGTATGGCAGGATCACCCGATGAACGAGCGTTTCCTGCTCCATTCATGCTCTATAGGACTACTGGAAATTGCCAGTCGGTGTACTCAGCAATTTCCAGCAGTGCCATAGAGAATGAATGGAGCGGCAGTGCATATTGGGTTCACTCTGCCATATTCACTTAGATAACCTGCTGTGGATTTTACCTGTGGACTTGTGCAGATAAAATCCAAGGCAGATTTCAGTACATGAGAAGTACAGAGGATTTTCTAAACCTCATCCATACGCTTTCACATCCACGATGAATCGGCGTCATACTGTACATTCATTTTGCGGTGGATTTGTGACCAGCTCGGTGGCGGCACCTGGACTCACCCTCTCTTGTTTCCCCTAACAGTTTGTTGAAGTTGAAGGACAGATCACGTCATTAGTTGATCTGTACCCGTCCTTCCTACGGAAGGGTCACAGGCGAGAGATCTTCATCGCTATCGTGTGTATCCTCAGCTATCTTCTGGGGTTAACTATGGTCACAGAAGTAAGTACCCAGGGCCCTGAGATGTTCTTCCTGGTGCCTCTGCTGCACTTCACTGCTAAGGTTACACATCTGAAATTGGGCAAGATGTGTGTCCTCCTTCTACATGGGCCGATATAATGCAGAGTGCCTGAGAGGAGGAGGTACCTGCGTTCACAATCACAGTTTACGAGTATCTATACACAGTGCAGCCGGCCATGGTCACTGCAAGCAAGTTACTGCTAGTCCCCGGTTGCACCTGTGCTTACAGCTTAAACCACAGCAAGTACATGTGGGGCCGGCTGGTGGTAATTTATAAGGGGTTACCACAGCCTAGTCGTACCTTTTACAATCGGCTTTGCGGTTGAAATAGGTTTCCGGGCCAGCTGATGCATCCACTACTGTTCACTGCAGCAGCCACATGCCACTGTACTTTTTGGCCACATAGCAGCTGCCCCTTCCGGTCTTACTCTTAATTAGGATTGCTACCATACCGGTACCTAGGCGGTATCACCAGCAGAAGACCAGTATTTAATTTGTACCAGCTACAATATTTGCCAGTAATTTTCTCTTCAGTAGCAGAGGAGTTAAGAAATACATCCTGGCTACTAATGGCTCTATCTCAGGCTGTATTGCAGCTATGGCTCTATCTCAGGCTGTATTGCAGCTATGGCTCTATCTCAGGCTGTATTGCAGCTATGGCTCTATCTCAGGCTGTATTGCAGCTATGGCTCTATCTCAGGCTGTATTGCAGCTATGGCTCTATCTCAGGCTGTATTGCAGCTATGGCTCTATCTCAGGCTGTATTGCAGCTATGGCTCTATCTCAGGCTGTATTGCAGCTATGGCTCTATCTCAGGCTGTATTGCAGCTAGAGATAAGATCAGTCAAAAACTGTCCAGTCAGTGTGAGTGTCTGAGAGCTGGTAAAATACCGGGAGTTTCTGGGATCTCCGTTATGGCAGGAGGATGGAATAAGGCCAAAATATTTGTATCCATGAGAAGCTGTGAGCGCCCGAGCCGTGTAGTGAGCGTGGAGATAAGCAGTGTATTTATTTGCTCTCTGTCAGCGCTGTGGGCATTTTATTTCTCTCGGTCTTCATTTAGTGATGTAGGAAATGAAGCAATCCTAATATTTCAGTCTTGTACCAGGCCTAGTTATTTCAATATGTGCCTTTTACCGCCACCATACAGCTTCCCCAGTGTTAGGCTCAATTCAGACGTCCGTGGATCACGATCCGTGAAATCTCGGACTGTACTACTTCTGAAAGCAGGAGTGCACAGCGTCATTGGTTGCTTCCTGAGGCCGCCGCTGTACAGTGATACTCTATACGAGCCTGTACAGTCTATCACTGTACAGCGGCGGCCTCAGGAAGCGCTCCTGCTCTCAGAAGGAGTACAGTCCGGGATTTCACGGATCGTGATCCACGGACGTCTGAATTGAGCCTTAACTGCGGATTGTAAATGAGGACTCTGAGTCACTTACCCTGTGCGCTGCTGTTGAGTGTAATATCTATTTTGTATACTGTGCCGCCCTTGATACTATAGGGCATGTTGCTTGGGCACGGTGTCTGCACCCTGGTTCTTCCCTAGTAACCCTCTCCTTTGCCTCACACAGGGTGGCATGTACGTATTCCAACTTTTCGACTACTATGCAGCGAGTGGTGTCTGCCTCCTGTGGGTTGCATTCTTTGAATGTATTGCTGTAGCCTGGGTTTATGGTAAGTCTTTCACCCAATAAGCTGATGGTAACCCCCCTCCCCCACCCGTCCTGGTGCTTCCAGCATGTCTTACCCCGGTTGTCACTCTGCAGGCGCTGATAAATTATATGACAACATTGAGGACATGATTGGCTACCGGCCAGGGCCATGGATGAAGTGGAGCTGGTGTGTGATCACTCCTCTGCTCTGTGTGGTGAGTGCCCCGCCACTTTTGGACAACTATTTTATAATCTTTGCTGCAATGCCCCCTGTAGGAATAACAATGAAATGCAGTCTGTCCATATCGAAGCTCTAAGGATTGGTGGGGTCAGGCTTCAGCTGGCCATACACAGTAGGTCGGGGATCGGCAACCTTCAGCGCTCCGGCTGCTGTGAAACTACAACTCCCAGCATGCATGCCTACTCAGCTGTTTTTGTAACTCCCATAGAAGTGAAAGGAGGATTCTGGGAGTTGTAGTTTCAGAACAGGTGGAGTGCTGGAGGTTGCTGAATCCTACACCTCCTGACCATCTAATGTCTATAGACTGGTCGGGAGAGATCGGTTGGCTAATCATGCCTTCTGCTGACAGCTAATCCATATGGCAGGCATTAAGGGGGTTGTGCAGCCTTTCTTTTACAAATTTGCCCCCCATGCGTGCCGCTGAAGCCAATGACTGGTCTCTTTTGACATGTCCCCAAGTGGTACATCACTGCTGAGTCATGTGCCCCATGAGGAAAGTCAAGTCATTGGCTGCAGTGCTTTAAAGGGGTTTTCCGAGATTTTAAAGTGTCTGATCGCTGGGGGTCCGACACCTGGGTTGCTGCTGATCAGCTGTTTGAGAAGGCTGTAGCGCTGTGGCTACCTTCACTAATGAGCTTTTATGTTCTGTTTTCAGGGGTGCTTCATCTTCTCTTTAGCCAAATATACTCCCCTGACGTACAACAAGTATTACACATATCCAGACTGGGCCATTGGGCTGGGCTGGTTCCTAGCTCTGTCCTCCATGGTGTGCATCCCCCTGGTCATGGTGTATAAAATTATGCGCTCAGAAGGATCACTGATCGAGGTATGGGAAGATTGTCATTCTACTGTACCCCGAGTGTCAGTGTGTCATCGTCCCGCACCCGAGTGTCAGTGTCATCGTCCCCCCGAGTGTCAGTGTGTCATCGTCCCGCACCCCGAGTGTCAGTGTGTCATCGTCCCGCACCCCGAGTGTCAGTGTGTCATCGTCCCGCACCCCGAGTGTCAGTGTGTCATCGTCCCGCACCCCGAGTGTCAGTGTGTCATCGTCCCGCACCCCGAGTGTCAGTGTGTCATCGTCCCGCACCCCGAGTGTCAGTGTGTCATCGTCCCGCACCCCGAGTGTCAGTGTGTCATCGTCCCGCACCCCGAGTGTCAGTGTGTCATCGTCCCGCACCCCGAGTGTCAGTGTGTCATCGTCCCGCACCCCGAGTGTCAGTGTGTCATCGTCCCGCACCCCGAGTGTCAGTGTGTCATCGTCCCGCACCCCGAGTGTCAGTGTGTCATCGTCCCGCACCCCGAGTGTCAGTGTGTCATCGTCCCGCACCCCGAGTGTCAGTGTGTCATCGTCCTGCACCCCGAGTGTCAGTGTGTCATCGTCCTGCACCCCGAGTGTCAGTGTGTCATCGTCCCGCACCCCGAGTGTCAGTGTGTCATCGTCCCGCACCTCGAGTGTCAGCGTGTCATCGTCCCGCACCCCGAGTGTCAGCGTCCCATCGTCCCGCACCCCGAGTGTCAGCGTCCCATCGTCCCGCACCCCGAGTGTCAGCGTCCCATCGTCCCGCACCCCGAGTGTCAGCGTCCCATCGTCCCGCACCCCGAGTGTCAGCGTCCCATCGTCCCGCACCCCGAGTGTCAGCGTCCCATCGTCCCGCACCCCGAGTGTCAGCGTCCCATCGTCCCGCACCCCGAGTGTCAGCGTGTCATCGTCCCGCACCCCGAGTGTCAGCGTGTCATCGTCCCGCACCCCGAGTGTCAGCGTGTCATCGTCCCGCACCCCGAGTGTCAGCGTGTCATCGTCCCGCACCCCGAGTGTCAGCGTGTCATCGTCCCGCACCCCGAGTGTCAGCGTGTCATTCTCCTCTTCTTCTTTTCAGAGGATTAAGTTGGTGAAGGCTCCAAGGGAGATTAATCGCTGGGCCAAGGAATCTGAGGGTTCTACACCTTTCTGCCCAAACGGCGGCCACATGAAGCCCACACACGTCATTGTGGAGACCATGATGTGACCCAGTGTCCATCCACCCTCGGCCACGACCCTCACACACTCCATCCGGAAGTTTACTAACCCTCTCCTTAGAGTCAGGTTTATGGAGATCTCTATTTGCACTAGATTTCTGATCGTCGGCTCTCGTAGAGAACGTCGTATATTATGTGAGCGCATGTGCGTATTTTGTATAATTTTATAGTGAGCCCCCGATCTCTCTGTGCAGAGACGGACTCATCACCAGGAGATTTTAAACAGTGAATTTTTATATATTTTAATGATCTTTTATCTCTGGTATCTACCTCCAGTCCTTGTAAACAACGCGTTCTTCTCAGCAGAGGTCTACAGGCCGCACTGCTCCAGCCGCAGGTCCAGCTTAGGGTGCATTCAGATGACGCGGTTGGGTGCAGGTTTTGTTGCGGTTTTTGCAGGTGAAACACATTTATTATTTCACACATGAAACCTCATCAGCCAGTGCCACAACAGTAAAACCACATAGGTTTTATTTCCGTGGCTCGATGAATGCATCAAAACCAGAGCACAAAGACCGATTTCTAAGGTCGTCACATGGCAAAATCTGCAGCAGAAATATCAGTTTTTCTGAACCTCCATTGACTTCTATAGAATCAACCATCAAATCTGCTTCCAAGAGAAGCGTCATGTCTGAAGGGTTTTGGTTGAGTTCTTTATGTTGTAGTCAATGGGAAGCTTCTGAATGTGGATTATGCAGCAGAATCAGTGGCAGATTTAGTCCTTGTGAACAAGGCCTTAGAATTAAAGGGGCTGACCACTGAGCACTTTTTAATTTAATCCCTTTTCTGTCCCTGCTCCTGTTACATTCAGACACCTTCTTCCATATTGTGTCTCCATTGCTGGTTTAGGGCCGTCTACTGTTTTTGCAGCTCTGGCCCCTGTAGATGACATAATAGGACCCCCGTCCTGTTTTCTACTGTGCAGATTCACATTGAGTTCAGCACCTGCGCAGTAGAAACCATTACTGCCTCCTCGGAGAGCAGCTGCATTTCTGCTCATGTCGCTGACATATTCACCCCCATCCGGTGGATGTCAAGATGGCCGCATATATAGATTATATATCCCCTGTACAATCCTTTTACTTCCATCAGGTGCAGGCTGTGACCTGTGGAGCTAAATGACAGCCACATACACTGGAGCTGGCAGTGTCCCTGCTGTTACCTTAAAGAAGAACTCCCGCAACAATTTTTATTCCATGTCCTGCTAGAAATGTACATGATGTAATCTGTAGTGAATGTCATTTTCTTACCAGTGTCTGTATTTGTGAGTTATATCTCCCTGAGGCTTCTCATCTGTGTCATGTGACCAGCAATCAGACTCACCAGATAACACAGCATCTTATGTGTGGCCAGGAAGTCTAATTCTCTATGTATTCCTATGGGAGCCTCACTCTGAGTCTCATAGGAATGAATAGAGCAGTAACTGGCTTCCTGTCCTGGGTCAGTTGGAGGTCAGGGAGTTGGTCACATGACCCAGCTACAATTAGGAGAGAGGGGGATAACTCACAGATACAGTCACTGGTAAGAAAATTACCTTCACTACAGATTATATCATGCACCTTTCTAACAGGTGAGAGAATAAAAATTTTTTGCTGGAGTTCTTCTTTAAGGTGGGGTTGAAGTGGGTATCATTTCATATCGGACTGGTAATTCAAAGGCAGGATGATTAATATCTTCCCTGAGTACGTTCCCCATGGCCTGTGGGTTACAGAAGTGCTGTAATAGTGATCGATGCTGTCACTATATAAACCATATCACATGGCACCGCAGTATCTGGAGGTGTAGGGGACATCCTGTATAGACCAAGGACCACTCATTATTGGGACTACTGGAAGCTCCGATGCACATTCTGAACACCATCTTTTCCTCATTACTGGGACCATCTGGTCTTGCAGCTTTCAATTTACATAAAATATTAGATTATATCCTCATGATGGGGCAATTATGGCCCAAATAGATTTGGATACCAATTTCAAGTTCCCCAAGTGGGCGTACGACCTACCTATCATTATACAGAAAAAGATTGTAGAGGACGGCGACAGATCCAGCTAGAAGTGCCATACCCTGCCCATCTGTCCCAACCACTCATTTGCTGTGTGCATTCCCAGTTTACATCAACCCGTTTTAGCCATCACTCTCTATAATCATCTGACAGTAAGCCATTTTAATTTAAAGTATTCTGCCAGCAGTTTTAACCATGGTAAACTGCCAGCAGCACTAGGTAGAGACAGGGGAGGGCAGAACAAACCTACCTTTTGCAGTGCTTTTATCACCAGGAGTGGTGTGAATATGAACTTTTATGCTGCAAGTGTCCTGGAGGCGGAGCCCCACTGTTAAGCATTCTCTGTACTGTGCCGTTACACAGCCCCTCCCCTCTATTCTGACAGCTTTAGCGGTCTCCTAGTTGGATGCTATACCTGTCACTCATAGTAGAGGTGAGGGGCTGTGAAGGTGCTCAGTGCAGCCTCACATTGAAGCTCCACCTCCTGGACACTTGAAGGTGCACAACCTGGGTGAATAAAACTTCCTATTCACACTACTCCTGATAATAAAAGCACTACAGAATAGCACGTATGTCCTGTTCTCCTCAGCCCCTATGTGGTGCAGGCAGCAGTTTAGCATGGTTAATCCGGCTGCCAGACTCCCTCCACATTTTTAGTTCTCTCATCAGGCACTTGGACCTTTCCATTCAGCTTCGAGTCTTTTCCATCATTTATTCGGGGAAAATTTGTTGCCAAAATTTCTGCAAGTAAAAAAACAGTTCCATACGGATGAATGGGGTTATTTTTGCAATTGATCTGCCTCATCTAAAATCACCCTGAGGTCTCGTGCACACGACTGTATGTGTTTTGCGGTCCGGACCACATCACAACCACCGCCGATCTAATCCCTTGTGGCAGGGGTGCTGCAAACCTTTATTTTGTGTTGCTGCCATTAGGGAAGAGGGCGACAACCAGTGTGAGCCGTGGCCCCATATCTGTCTGTACACGTCTCACCGTTTCCAGTAACGGCACTGGCACCAGTTTGGCCGTCCCCTCCACTTTCACTGGTCAGTAAGCAAACATGTTACAAGTTGACTGCAGAAAACGGTTTTGTAAAGTATAGGAAAAAAAACCTACACATAAGAAACAAAAAACACAATCTTACCGTACAAATATCAGGACATATCACATGACAATGAACCTTCTAAGATTCAGCGTTAACCCCTCCCATGCTGGCAGGGGTGGAATGCACTTCCTGTATAGACTGCACCACTGACTTCGCTGTTCTGTCCTGTAACTTTAGAGGCTTTTGTAATTAACTTCATTAATAAACTGATTAAAATCATCAAACTGTGTGTTCATTACTGTGCGCGACCTCCGCAGCCGCCATCCATAGCAATAGACGGATTCCGGAGACGTCACCTCCCTCGACAGGTCTGTTTTAGTGAATACTTGCGCAAAATAACAATTCTGACGCATCTTTTCTTAAAAATGTACATTGATGCATTTCCCTATTATTCCTCCTGGAAACGTATGAATCATTTGAAACTGGGTGTTGCCATTCCCTGGTCAGTGGGGGCGCGTCCCTGCACAGCCTGCCACTGGACAAATCACACTTCATAATATCCGTGTATGTCCAGAAGGAATAACAGAGGAACGCCACAATGCAGGGCTCCGAGAGGAGATAGACATGTAAGGGAATGCAGGTAAGAGAGACATGTAATTCACCAGATCTCTGTAAGATGCAAATGTAATGTTAGTCACGTAACACAATACTGACTTCTGCCAAAAAGATGCTTCTTGCAGTTCACATGATCTGAATGGAACAGATGCAAGACCATGTAAGCTGTCTGGACAGGTCAGTGCATCTTCACTGGCTGATAACCCCAACATAAAAAAAAAAAATTAAAAAATTGAAGGCGTTGTCTCTGTACATAGGTGATATGTGTCATTGCAGTCCTGCCTGTAATGATAAGCAGATAACTGCAGTACAATGATGTGTACAGACCAAGAAGTGGCGCTATTATTAGACATAGTGGCCCGTGTGAAAACATCAGGATTATATTATATATATATATATATATATGAGAGAGACATGAAAAATAACCACCAAAAATGCTTTAAAAATATTTTAACTTAAGAATGTAATTTTAAACAATAGTTCATTTTCTGATGACACATTCTTTTTAATTTCTTTACAATTTCTTCTCCTTTTGAAAAGCTAAGTGCAATGTGATTGGCTGTGGCGATGTCAAACTGGATGGAACCCTGCGGAGCAGGGATTTTTACGACAGTCGTGTTGCGGGTCACAATGCAACCCCCGTCAACAATCATTAGATGCAATGGTGCGGTGACATCATGAGCTTCCACGGTTCTGTAAGGAGATGTTCAGAAAATAAACCGCGCCACGCGTGTAAAATTCCATATTTTATTATTAAAAACCCATCTGTCCACAATATTCCCATTTTCTTCACTTTTTTTTTTTTTTAAATACAGAAAAAAAAAATATTTACAAATGTGCCCGGAACAGGAATAAAATAAAAGTTCTGGCTCCTGTCAGCTTCGCAGTTTGTGCTTTCCTGAATACATAAGAATACCTAAATCTGTAGAAAAATACTGTACAGGTTACATTTTACTCGTACGGATAAAAATACTCCTCTGGTAACGCGGGAAACTGGACGAGATCATTGAAAATGCATAGGAAAGAGTAGAGGGATTGTTAAAGCCTTCTGTTTAAATGCATCGTGTGAAAACCCAAAGACTGGGGCGCTCTGTACCCACAAATATTGCATATAAAAATACCTTCAGTCCCTGCTATGGCACGTAACGTATGGCAGAAAGAAGACGGGCTATGGGGAACGGTCGCTGCGTCCGCAGCCGCGGAGATACTGGCCCTAATGAACACTGCGGTGCGAGAGGTTCAGTAAACATCAAGAGGCGGCCATTTTAGCCTATAGATCTGAAATACACTTACCTGGATAGAGAGAAAATACTAGGTAGGTACTTGGCAGCCATCTTGTCAGCTGATGTATCAGTGGTCCCTAACCTGAGCCTGTCCGACTGTTGCAAAACTACACCTCCCAGCATTCTCCAGCTTTCAGTGCATGCTGAGAGTCGTAGTTTCGCAACAGTTGGAGACCAGTGGTTTTTGATGTCATCTTCAAAATATATCAAAACTGCAGTGTGAGGACCGTGCCACAACAAATTTTTAAGAATATCATATTTCTTTGGCCACTATCTTGAAAATGCGACCAGTACTCCTACTGCCTAGACAGAGGTTGTGGAAGCCATCTTGAGGTAAATTTAATGCCTCACAATTCTTATGCAATCATCTGCCTTAAATTTGACTGAGTGAAAAAAAAAAAAAAGGCCGCTAAGGTACCTCCGAATTTGTCATTGTAGGCCAGAAACTTGTGAAGTGGCTGCTCCACAGACTAGGCCGCACCTAGAAACCAATGGCAGGGCAGCGGTGCCCATAGCAACCTATCAGATCACAGCTTTTAAATCCTAACCTGCACTGAAAGCCGCATTCTGATTGGTTGCTATGGGCAACCCCTCACCTGCAGCCCAGTCTGACCCAAATTTGGGCTATTGCCAGTCGTTTCTCCTTCCATTTTCTAGGCATGAGGCTTATCTGCTGTGGCTCTGGCAGTAAAATGGCGCTATCAGGTGTGGTCACACTGTATAAACGCCATTAAGATGGCGGCATGCTACATTATAAAACGTGCTGTGCTCCAAGGACATAGCTTTCTTTTCTTGTGGCCGGCAGTGCGGGTGCTCAATGTGTGAAAAATAAAAAATAAATCCTATTCATGCTTATGACTAGTGGACGCCATTATCAACAAAAGGGTGTCGTTGTCTGTGGCAGCCAATCAGAGCTTGCGTTTCAGTTCAGGCCGAGCTCTGATTGGTTCCTTGAAGAAACACAAAATGGCAGTGAGGTGCGGTAATATGAGTGACGCGGGGAAAGTGCTAAACACAGTATAATACTATTGTCACGGAAGAAGTGCGCGTGGTCTCACAGCGTCAAGTAAGGCGCTGGGTTGTGGCCCTTGAAGTGTATTGTGGGTAAAAATAAAAAATGACATTAGCAACCCGTGGCTCTTCGTGCTGGGAGTTGTAGTGTCGTGTCAGCCGTCCGTTGTGAATAAAGGATAGGTGAAGAGATAGGGGGACATTTCGGCAGTCTGCGAGCGCACCTACAGGCTCTTGTGACGGCCACCTCGAGGAAGTGTGTCTAATCTACTTTGTGGAGGGTGAGGGGGAATATAAAGTGCGTCAGTGTTAAAAATACGATAAATGTGCGGAGTGGGAGAGGAGGTGGGGGAGGTCACCTAATATATCAGCAACCGCATCACGTACGTTACACAAACCACAAGGAGAATCGTTTCCGGGATCTCTCGAGACGATTCTTGTCATCACTAACATGAGGTATAGAGTCAAATAATACAACTGATAGCACCATGAGAGAGGGATAAATCTCCAACCACAAGGACGCCGACATCCTAGCGAATACGCCAAAGGAAAAAAAAACGGGTGAAGGAAAAAGTGCTGAACACTGTCAGGATGAGACAATCGCCAACGTGTGCCTTGACGTGAAGGGGTTGCCGCATTTTCTCAATGGCCGCTGCTTCTAGGTTGGGGAAAAAGTCACACTTCAGGCTCCTCAGAGGGTCTTTGTGCTCGTCTTGGATTCTAAACTACTGGGATGTTTAAGGGTCTCCTCTCGAAGCCCGCTGGACAGAGGCTTGCGGCTGATGACCAGGTCTAACCTGTCCCCAGCGTCGGACAAGAGAGGCACCGCCAGGCAACAGTCAAAATCTCTCGTGCGGACATGGTTCACCTGTAACAGGAGACATGGGGGGTGTTAGTAAATGGGCGATTCCATTGTGCGTACGCATTTTGCCCCTAAGGGACCCCTAACACTAAATGGAGCTTGTGAGTACATTTTTCTTCCCAATCCAAGAGATCGCCGAGTTCAGCTACTTCTGTCACCCCAATAGAGTTTGTAATGAGGTGGCAGTGTTAACACATGGACACCACACAAACTCACCTTCTTCACTGCAGCCGTGCAGAACAGGGGACCCAGAGAGCCACTATTGTAATCCGCAGTCTTATTTTCATTAAACGCCATGTACACCTTTGGGCCATTTTTTTTATTGCATTTTGAGCTAAAAATTATATTCTCCATTGGTTTTATAAAAACATGTTGAACCACTGTCTCCGCGCTGCCTTGAGATTCTGTGGCAATAAGCTCTGAATTTTCATCCTGTTCCGTCAGGCAGCTCAGCTGACGGCTCCTTATCTCTAACCTTATAAACACTCATTATAGATCAGTTTTTTTCTTACTGATAAGAATGTGGCTTAAATAAGTGTTTATGACCTTTTAGAAATCTAGAGATAAAGGGGGAGATTTATCTAACTGGTGTAAAGTAGAACTGGCTTAGTTGCCCATAGCAACCAATTAGATTCCACCTTATATTTTTCAGAGCTCCTTTGGAAAATGAAAGGTGGAATCTGATAGAACTGGCTTAGTTGCCCCTAGCAACCAATCAGATTCCACCTTTCATTTTCCAAAGGAGCTCTGAAAAATATAAGGTGGAATCTAATTGGTTGCTATGGGCAACTAAGCCAGTTCTGCTTTACATCAGTTTGAAAAATGACCTCCAAGGTTTATTAGATGACTGGCACAAAGTGAAAGTACCAGTCACACAGCTAGAAAAACAGTTAACCCTTTGAAACAGAACGGCTCAATATTTTTAATAAAGATCAATTGAAAAAAAAAACAAACGATTTTTTAGCCCAAAATGAATAAAATGCAATCATAAAAAATTGCTACCGAAGGTATTTGGTGGAAAAACCCCTCTAAAGAAACATTCTGCAACTTTCTTATCTAATTTAAGTTTCAATTCTTCACCGTTTTCAAGATCTCTGCTTGCTGTCCACAAGTAGAAGCAATAGAGCTGGTCATGCCTACCCAACACAGGTTTCTGGTGCATTACAACCTATCTTTTAAGAGGATGTTCACATGACAAAATTTTCTCATGAATTTTGCTGTTGTGTGTCAAAATACAGCGAAATCCTCTCACAGACTGCACTCCATTGATTTCAATGGGAAATCCGGGCAATTTTTTTTTATTATGATTTGAAATCTGCAATGTGGAAAAATAAGAAGTGACATGTCGATCCGTGTATTAGCCTGAATGAATGGGGTTATAGGGGTCTTCCGGGACTTAGATATTGACCACCTATCCTCAGGGTACCCAGCACCCCCACTGATCAGATGTTTCAGGCGGCACCAGGGACAGAAGCTGTACAGTGGACAGAGCCACGAGTCTACTCTCCGGTGCTGGAATCTGAGCATGGGGATGTCAAGTGTCGGACCCCCCATTGTTCTGATACGGATGACCTATCCTGAGGATGGATCATGCATATCTAAGTCCTGGAAAATCCCTTTAAAGAGGACCTGTCCCCGCTCCTGAAATGTCTGTTAATAGCTTCATGCATCCCCCATGTAATAACAATTCTGGAGCCTCTATTCTTATGTCTCTATCTTGTGCCATTCCTTTATTATTTCTACTAGAAGTTATGAATGAATTGCTAGCAGTCTGCAGTAAGGGTACAGAGGGGAGGTGACCAGTTGGGGGTGTGTACCTGCACAGTCTGAAAATGGTAGCATTGGATTGGATAGAGCGATTCTGTGCAGGGACACACCCCCAACTGGTAACACCCCTCTGTACCCTTACTGCAGACTGCTAGCAATTCATTCATAACTTCTAGCAGGAATAATAAAGGAACGGCACAACATAGAGACATAAGGATAGATGTTCCAGAATTGTTATTACATGGGGGATGCATGAAGATATTAAAACAGGCATGTCAGGAGCGGGGACAGGTCCTCTTTAAATTCACACATGGATCAGCGACGTGTCGTACTGCAAACACCCGAGGGTTAACTGATGGAAAACCGCCAGACACAGTGGCTGCAGTCCATGCCGGCATACAGCGCAGTCCCCATCCACTGACAGCAAGCAGAGACCTTTAAAATGGCGGAGACCTGGAACACGTAAATGACAAAGTTGAAGAATTTTTGAAAGACATTTTTTAAAAGTTACCGTATGTAAATCTGCATGGGAGCAAGTACGGAGCAACCGCCAAGTTATTAAATGGCTTGCGGCAAATGTCTACGCGTCAGTATAAGATTCTGTTAATCCGGCAAATTCTAGTTCTGTGAGAGCGGCTCAGACCTTCTCACTTAACCCAGATTAATGAGGAGCATCGTGTGTGACCAGTGGCGTAACTACAACTAACTGGGCCCCACAGCAAATTTTTGAATGGTGCCCCCCCAGAAACTTCCTCGCAACCACGAACTCACATGCAACCCTCACTCTTGTGGCTGGTCAAGATTGAGCTCTCCCAGACAAGGCCTGACAGCCGCTCCATCCGCTTTCTATAGTGTCACTGTATATGATGTCATTGTATAATACTGTTGGGGGGGCCTGACTGTTTAACATGTTTGTAAGTGACATAAGGGACGGCTTGGTAGGGAAGGTTTGCTTGTTTGCTGATGACACAAAAGTGTGTAATAGGGTTGATGTTCCAGGAGGTGTCTGTAATATGGAGAATGATTTATCTTTATTAGATAAGTGGTCAAAACAATGGAAACTGCAGTTCAAAGTTTCCAAATGTAAAATAATGCACTTGGGGAGAAGAAATCCTCTATCTGAGTATCGTATTGGCAGTTCTGTGCTAACAAAGACCTCAGAAGAGAAGGATTTGGGGGTAGTCATCTCTGAAGAAATGAGTAACCAATGCAGCCAGGCAGTAGGGAAAGCAAATCGTATGCTTGACTGCATAGCTAGAGGTATAACAAGCAGAAAGAGGGAGATTGTGATCCCTCTGTATAGAGCTCTAGTGAGACCACATCTGGAATACTGTGTTCAATTCTGGAGACCTCACCTACAAAAGGATATTGCTAAAATAGAACGGGTCCGAAGAAGAGCTACAAAAATGGTGGAAGGTCTAAAGCAGGCATCCCCAAACTGCGGCCCTCCAGCTGTTGTAAAACTGCAACTCCCACCATGCCCTGCTGTAGGCTGAAAGCTGTAGGCCGTCCGGGCATGCTGGGAGTTGTAGTTTTGCAACATCTGGAGGGACGCAGTTTGGGGATGTCTGGTCTAAAGCATAGAACTTATCAAGAAAGACTCAGAGTTCTTAATATGTACAGTATGGAGGAAAGAAGAGAAAGGGGGGACATGACTGAAACCTTTAAATATGTTAAAGGACTGAATAAAGTTCAGGAGGGAAGGGTTATAAATAAGAAAATGAACACAAGGGCACAATCTGAGGTTAGTTGGGGGAAAAATCAAAAACAACATTATAAAATATTATTTCACTGAAAGAGTAGTAGAAGCTTGGAACAAACTTCCAGCAGAGGTGGTTGATACATCCACAGTAACTGAATTTAAACATGCCTGGGATAAACATGTATCTATCCTAAGATAACAATAAAAGGGCAGACTAGATGGACCAGATGGGCTTTTTCTGCCGTCAATCTTCTATGTTTCTAAAATATTTTAGTCTCCCTCCTGAGGGGGCCCCTTGTGGGTCTGGGCCCCAAAGCAGCTGCTTCCCCTGCTTCCCCTATTGCTACGCCCCTGTGTGTGACAATTATTTTGCAGGCCTTCCTGAAGGTAACATTTACATCTGATAATCCAGAATATCTGAACCTCCTGCATCTGTCGGGTCCCATTAATGCCGGATTAAAGGAATTTACTGTCTATAGTGTTTTTCATATTAAATATTCATCTGTTTGGGAGCAGATCTTTCATCAGAGCCCCCTCCTCAGGGCATGACACGATCGGCAGCTACACTGACCTGCAGGATCCTGTCGTAAGGCTGAAGGCCGCTCCTGTCTGCCGGACCCCCGGGACGGATCATGTTGACATAAACGCCTTTGTCCAGAAGCCCGTCTGAGACGCTGAACCCAAAGTCATCCGTTTCCAAGTCCTTCATCACGGTCACCTGCAGAGACAGTCAGCGGTCAGGGTCACCAAATGTGGTCGTATGACAGAGGTCTCACCCAGGAACCCTGTAACATGTCTTGGATATAATATCATCTTGCTGGTCCCAGGAGCTGAGATATGGGATGCTGCTTGCTGGGTCCTCACAATGGAGAGCTGCTGGAGGAGGATAGGTACTGTAGTCACTGGATAGTCCACAGGGAAACCAGTCCTTTAATGTAAAGACCCTGCAAACAGCAGCCCAGAGCTCTGCTTCCTGAGGGGAGAGGGACCATCAACCTCTCTGCGTCCACCTCTGTCATTATAATTAATGGTCGTGATCCCAGACGCAGCAGAATTATATTATAATGTATGAAGCTGTTGGCCGCAGTTCTGTCACCTTCAGCAGTTCTGCAGCAGCGGACACGTCTTGGCCGTCATCCTTCAGGATTTTGGGGTCCTGGTTGAGCTTGTTCTCCTTTTTGGGGCTGTTTTTAGAGTGGTGAGAACCTCCTTTCCGATGCAGAAAGCGGCTACTCTGATTAGCGTTTTCGAGGAGCAGTTTGCTGCCGTCAAGCCCGATACTTTGCACGCTGCCGGTCATGATGGAAGCCTGAGCAAGGGAACAAATCACTGGGTGACCCCGAAAGGGAGAGGAATCTGTAAAATGCTTTCACCCCTGCAGCATTAACACAAGTATTATGTATTTCTTATACTCCAGTCACATCCAGAGCTGCAAATGCAATGCTTGTTTTATGCATCAGACAACAGAACAGTGCCTGGTGCAGACACTATGTGAGACACCACAGCACAGCGGTCAGTCTGAGTCACCCTTTGGACTGCAGCTGAAATCCGGACTTGGCCACAAGCCGTCCGGACCATCCAGAACTGCAAGATTTCTCCAATGCATCGAGCAGAACTACTGTCTGGACCTGGCACACCAAATCCTGATGATGGCCAGCGCCAGGGAGTGGTCCGTGTGCAGCACCGCCAGAGTGAGAGGAGGACCTGAGAGCGATAAGTATATATTTTTCTTTTTGTCCGGTCTGGAGTCTGAATTAATGTGAAGGGTCTTCTCTAAGGCCTGGTCTAGAGTTTGATCCATTTTAGTCTGGGGTCTAATTATTTGTATGGTCTGGTCTGTGGTCTGACGAATCTTTGTGTACAATGCTGGATAAGACCCTGGACGGGTAAGTACGGTATATTTTTCCTTTTGTGTCAGGTCTGAATTAATTTTATCCGTCTTCTCTGGCGTCTAATTAATTTGATACATCTGGTCTAGGGTCCGATTCACTTTAGGAGGTCTGTCCCTAATTTTTTTTTATAGGTCTGATCTGGGGTCTGATTCATTTAAGAGGCATGGAGTGGGATCTGGTTTATTTTAGGGGACTGGTCTGGGGTCTGATTCAATTTAATCTGAGGTCTGGCCTTTAATCTGAATGAGTTGAGGGGTCTAGTCTGGGGTCGTGTTATTTATAGGGTCTGGCCTTTGGTCTGAATAAGTTTAGGGGTCTGATCTGGGGTCTCATTATTTATAGAGTTTGGCCTTTGTTCTGAATGAGTTTAGGGGTCTGGTCTGGGGTCTCGCTATTTATAGGGTTTGGCCTTTGGTCTGAATGAGTTTAGGGGTCTGGTCTGGGGTCTCATTATTTATAGGGTTTGGCCTTTGATCTGAATGAGTTTAGGGGCCTGGGGTCTCCTTATTTATAGGGTTTGGCCTTTGATCTGAATGAGCTGAGGGGTCTCGTCTGGGGTCTCCTTATTTATAGGGTCTGGCCTTTGATCTGAATGAGCTGAGGGGTCTGGTCTGGGGTCTAGTTATTTATAGGGTTTGGCCTTTGGTCTGAATGAGTTTAGGGGTCTGGTCTGGGGTCTGATTCAATTTAATCTTGGGTCTAGTTATTTATAGGGTTTGGCCTTTGGTCTGAATGAGTTTAGGGGTCTGGTCTGGGGTCTGATCCATTTTGGTTTTCCCACTTACAAATGCATTTTGCCACAATTTTTACAAAACATTAACAAAATGCCAACTTTGCTGTTGGTGTTCAGCTCAGACCTTCACCTGGCTGAAGAACCAGACAAGTTGACCTTCTCATAGATTGTAAGCTCTTGAGAGCAGAGCCCTCACTCCTAGTGCTTCAATTGTATATTAGCCAGTAATCCAGTGATGGCCATTTTGATTTTTACATGTACTCTCTGAATTGTAAAGTCCTTGGAATATGGTGGCAATATATGAAGATTATTATTACCCCTTCTACTGCACTGTAAACCAGCAGGGGGCGGCGGTGAGACTCTAATAGGAAGCCAGTAGAAAGGCAGAAGCAATGATTACCTCGATCTCCCTGAGGAGCTCCGACTGTCCACACGTTTCCAGGTCTTCCAAAGCTTCCCCGAACACTCTCCAGAAGCTATCGTCATGCTCGGTCTCCAGGCCGTTGGGTTGGCTGGGGTATCTGTTGAACCAAACATGATGAGTCTTCAGGAGCATCTTCCGAGCAGCATTGTGGCTCATACTCTCAGGTCTTCTGATACAAGTGTACAAATCATGAGTGCGCACCGCCAGGTCCCACCCATGCCGACAACGCAACGCACTCACCAGATCATTCTCCGACAGAAGGAGCAGTGAGGGGAGATGAGGCAGGAGGCTGGTGGTGAGGAGGACATGCAGGTGGAGACAGACGAGTGGAGACAATGGAGCGGAGAATATGAGGAGGGGGTAAGGGTAAAACAAAAATATATATAGCAAAACAGGAGGCCCCGGGAGCGGTTAGTACACAGAAGGAGGGGTGATGGGTTCAGAGCTGAGACATAGAACACCTGGGAAGAGAGAGAGAGAAAAACACAGAGGAGAACAGAGACGAGGTGAGAAATGATGACAGGAGAAGAACCTCCAGGTATCTGTGGGGGCAAAAATACAACCATGTGTAACGGGGGGTAGCCATGATGGTGAATGGGGGGAGGGGAGGTTAGTGGGACCCTAAGACCAGATACAGTGTCCATACTCAGTCTTGCATTAATAACCGTATAATGAAAAGTTTTGCAACCTTCTAAGGAACTTTTTATGTTGCTATTCAGGCACAGCAAGCAGAGATTTTGAAAACATTGAGGGATTGAAACACAGTCTGAAAATTAATCTGTATCAAGTCTAGACAATCCTCTGATCTATAGGACCTGGACTCCAGACTCCCTGCACTGATACATTGTAACAAATGATCAGGGCAGGAGGAAGATTTGTGCTGCTCATAGAGGAGCGTCCAGACCGGATAGCAAACCCTCAGTTGAGAGTTAAACCTCTGCAGTACACAGGAATATCACTATTCACTGACATGAAGCAGGGTTCTCAAGGCACTGCATTAGAAATCTGCAGAACGGTTACGATCTACCGCAGCAATTTCTCTTATTTCCCAGCTCGTCGGCGCACAAACGTCACTTCAGGTCCCTTCCACATACAGAATGCCAGAGCTACAGAACTACTGTGCCACTTACACAGGCAGAGCAGTACCAGGCTGCAGGGTCAGTGCGACTCTACATAACAGTGCCATTCAGGGTCTGTGGAAAGCTGGGTGACAACTCCTATGGACACTATAAATGGTTGTCACCAGTATCTGTGAGAAATAGCTGTATAGAAAGTCAGGAGTAGACAGGACGGATCAGCGGCGCCTCTTTACTCCTCCGCCACATACCGAGCTGGCTTGTCCCACTCCTCCTCATGGAAGCTTCCATCCAGGAAGGGGTAGCTCTTCCTATGTTCCACCGGTGGGGTGTTCATCTTCTGCCGGGCCGTCCTCCACTCATGAGGATGTAACGAGATCCCCACAGCCTGATGCATATAGTTACCTGCAGGAAACAAAGGGAATGCGATCAGTCAGGGCCACCAGTGTTAGGAACTGGTACTAAGAGATGGTCCATTGGGGGGCCGGGTGCATTCTGTACCTTCTTCCAAATAGCTAGTAAATATGGAACTAACAATGCAGCA
Organism: Rhinella marina; assembly: GCA_900303285.1. Classification (NCBI taxonomy): domain Eukaryota; kingdom Metazoa; phylum Chordata; class Amphibia; order Anura; family Bufonidae; genus Rhinella; species Rhinella marina. The sequence continues at coordinate 60,730 of ONZH01023454.1, read as the reverse complement.
CGGATAGGGAAAACCTGAGGACCCAGGAGTAAAGGTGCAAACTGTCCTGGAAAATGGGAGACGTGCCAGATTTCTGGAACAGGTGGCAAATCTCCTGGGTGCCGCATATACTAACTTCTCCCTTTTCCTGCACCTCCCTCCACACCAGACAATGTCCTGATGCCAAGACATGTCAGGGAATTGTCTGCAGTGGTGCAAGAGATGGGCTAGGCAAGTACCTGAGCATCTGGTCTGAGGTTTGTAAACAGGAGGGGGCCTGGTCTCGGGTCTAAATAGGAGGTCTGGTCTGGGGTCAGTAAACAGGAGGAGGTCTTCTCTGAGGTTTGTAAACAGGATGGGGCCTGGTCTAGAGTCTAAATAGGAGGTCTGGTCTGGGGTTAGTAAACAGGAGGAGGTCTGGTCTAATATCTGTAAACAGGTGTGGACCTGTAAATAGGAGGGGGCATAGTCTGGGTTATAAACAGGAGAGGGTCTGCTCTAGGGTCTGTTAACAGCAGGGGGTCTGGTCTGTAAACAGGAGGAGATCTGGTCGAGGTCTGTAAACAGGAGGAGGTCTGGTTTGAGGTCTGTAAACAGGATGGGGTCTGGTCTGGGATCTGTACACAGGAAGGGGTCTGGTCTGGGGTCTGTAAACAGGAGAGGGTCTGGTTTACAGCCTGCTAACAGCAGGGGGTCTGGTCTGTAAATGGGGTGATCTGGTCCGAGGTCTGTAAACAGGAGGAGGTCTGGTCTGTAAACAGGAGGAGATCTGGTCCGAGGTCTGTAAACAGGAGGAGGTCTGGTTTGAGATCTGTAAACAGGAGGGGGTCTGGTCTGTAAACAGGAGGAGATCTGGTCCGAGGTCTGTAAACAGGAGGAGGTCTGGTTTGAGATCTGTAAACAGGAGGGGGTCTGGTCTGGTTTGGGGTCTGTAAAGAGGAGGATGTCTGGTCCGAGTGTCTGTAAATAGGGAGGCTCTGAGGTTTGGTTTGGGGTCTATAAACAGAGGAGGTCGTGTCTGGGGTCTGTAAAATTTAGAGGTTTCTGGTCTGGAGTTCAAATGTATTTAGGAGTCTTTTTAATAGGTCTTAAGGGGGGGTTGACTGGGTTCTCAATTAATTTAGGGAGTCTGGTAGAATCTGAACTTATTTGTGCGTCTCTATGGGGAGATTTATCTAAGACTGGTGCCGGTCTCAGATATCCCCTGCGGATTTTTTTTCACCAGAAAACTGGCACAGGGAAGTAATAATTCTCCCCCTGTGTGTTTAGGGGGTCCTTCTTCATTTTGGGGTGTACTGCAGAATGTACTATTTGTGATTTAAATGCTATATGTTGGGGGCTTGTTCTATATAAATGGGTGGGACATAAAGCCCCAAAACATAGTGCGCCACTTTCCATTCTTCCTTTTGAAATCTCCCTGATGTCCCTTCTTAGACATTTCCAAGGGCGCCATACACATTCAGATTTGGCGGGAATGGCTGACCACCTTATGTGCTTGGAGATTTTCCGATTCTCCCCAATATCAGATGTTGAGGAGGAAGAAGAAGAATTGGGCATGTTGAATTTCGACATCCCCATCCCTCTGTTCCCACAGGAGATCAGTCTGGCAGCCGCCTGTTCCCCTCTCCCTGAGCATTCACCTGTCCGGGGGCGTCAGCTGAATTAATATGGGGAGCTTTAGTGATGAACGGGAGATGGAAAAATCTTGGGGGAAAAATGGAGGACCCTCCTCTGTGATGTGCGGAGATCCTAATATGCCATAAAGACAGGAATTGTCCTCTTACCATGGCTTCCATATCCTGCATCAATACCAGACCCATCCCATGATTCCAGAGCGCTGTCCACACTGGGGATGGTCGTGGAGTAGATCTCGGATAGCTTGCTGGTCTTCTGAGAGTCGGTGAGGTCGTCTTCGGGGTCGCTCCCTTCATTTACTCCATCAGACAGCTTCTGAGAATGTGTCCCTGAAAAACCGAGCCCAAATGTAAGTGACTCCAACCAAGGGGGCAGCATGAGATCTAAAGGGGGGTTCACATAGCAAATGGTCTTCACTCCTTCAAGGGATTTGATTTCTACATTGCACTGCCCACACCCTTGCCCCTGGCCCTGCCCCCCACCCGTCTTTTGCGGCTCCTTTAAAAGTCGCCGCTGCTACCTTGATCACTTCGCCCCAGCAGAGGAGCCCACTCACTCTCTGCTTGCTTCTTTATCTTGAGGGTCACTGTCTCTCCAGCCATCTGCAGCAGGTGAATGGCCTCGCTCAGCGGTTTTCCCTTTAGACTCACACTGTTAATGGCCAAGATCCGATCCCCGACATGAATTGCTCCAGTTCTGAAAAAAACAAAAAAAAACAAAACAAAACATGAAAAGCCGTTACCGCAAGTGCTGCTAAAACAGAGACCTTCTTGATTCCTATAAACAGAGTTAGGTTTGGGTTCTCCTACACCTCCAGGGGTCAGGAGCGGTACTGCAGGATATTTTAAAAGAGGCATCAGACAATGTAATGTCCACCATGGACCCACCTTTCAGCCAGCCCTCTCTTTGTGAGGCCGGAAATAACGATGGGATCGAAGGGTTCTTCAGTCCCTGATATTGTAATACCTAACGGCCCGCCATATCTCTTCAGCTCCACAGTGTATATAATAGCACCTGTCGTCTCCTGCTCGTCTGCAAAACAATCGACTGGATGAATACGTTAGTTATAATACATTAGATAGTGATTACGGCTCAGACTATATTACATATATTCATAGCAGGAGTATGGTATATAGAAATCCTTACCAGTGTAATCTACAAATTACATTGTGCGATACTACATTAGGAATGGTGCCACCTAATGGTCATAAGACGGCAGTGCAGTTTTTACTACATGTATTTCATTAGGTTTAGGTTTCTCATATGAATCATTTTCATGCCAAAAGTCCTGAAATGCATTTAATAGCTGTTGGAAAGTCATTTACAGCTTTATTAGAATTAGATAACCCCTTTCAATCATTTTCTGATGCTAATCTGGCCTCTAGGCAAAATCAATCTCCTTCCCCCTCTGGCAACTGACTGTATAGTCTCTTCTTACTCACTTGCAGAAGGAGTCATTTCAGCTATACAATGTAATGAAGAGGATCTGCTCCTTTTTTGAAAAGCAGAGCAGTCAGCTCTGTCTGTTAACTGCCCTTCAGTGAAGAGAGGATTGCAGAGACCTGACAGTGGGGAGAGAGACTGAGCATGTGTGACCACCAGGACTGAGCTCATGAGGTGGACATCAGTAATTGAACACCAGGTGGAACTATATTATGTCAGTAATTGAACACAAGGGGGCACCATACTATTTAAGTAACTGAACAGCAGATGGAGCCATACTATGTAAGTAACTGAACACCAGGTGGAGCCATACTATGTAAGTACATAAACACCAGGTAGCGCCATACTATGTCAGTAACTGAACACAAGGGGGCGCCATACTAAGTAACTGAACACCAGGTGGAGCCATACTATGTAAGTAACTGAACACCAGGTGGAGCCATACTATGTAAGTAACTGAACACCAGGTGGAGCCATACTATGTAAGTAACTGAACACCAGGTGGAGCCATACTATGTAAGTACATAAACACCAGGTAGCGCCATACTATGTAAGTACATAAACACCAGGTAGCGCCATACTATGTCAGTAACTGAACACAAGGGGGCGCCATACTATGTCAGTAACTGATCACCAGGTGGAGCCATACTATGTAAGTAACTGATCACCAGGTGGAGCCATACTATGTAAGTAACTGAACACCAGGTGGAGCCATACTATGTCAGTAACTGACCACCAGGTGGAGCCATACTATGTCAGTAACTGACCACCAGGTGGAGCCATACTTTGTAAGTAACTGAACACCAGGTGGAGCCATACTTTGTAAGTAACTGAACACCAGGTGTAGCCATACTATGTCAGTAACTGACCACCAGGTGGAGCCATACTTTGTAAGTAACTGACCACCAGGTGGAGCCATACTTTGTAAGTAACTGACCACCAGGTGGAGCCATACTTTGTAAGTAACTGACCACCAGGTGGAGCCATACTATGTAAGTAACTGAACACCAGGTGGAGCCATACTATGTAAGTAACTGACCACCAGGGGGAGCTATACTATGTAAGTAACTGAACACCAGGTGGAGCCATACTATGTAAGTAACTGAATACCAGGTGGAGCCATACTATGTAAGTAACTGAATACCAGGTGGAGCCATACTATGTAAATAACTGAAAACCAGGTGGAGCCTTATTATCTAAGTAACTGATCACCAGGTGGGGACATACTATGTAAGTAACTGAACACCAGGTGGTGCCATACTATGTAAGTAACTGATCACCAGGTGGAGCCATACTATGTCAGTAACTGACCACCAGGTGGAGCCATACTATGTCAGTAACTGACCACCAGGTGGAGCCATACTATGTAAGTAACTGACCACCAGGTGGAGCCATACTATGTAAGTAACTCATCACCAGGTGAGGCCATACTATGTAAGTAACTGAACACCAGGTGGAGACATACTATGTAAGTAACTTACCACCAGGGGGAGCCATACTATGTAAGTAACTGAACACCAGGTGGAGCTATACTATGTAAGTAACTGATCACCAGGTGGAGCCATACTATGTAAGTAACTGATCACCAGGTGGAGCCATGCTGTGTAAGTAACTGAACACCAGGTGGAGCCATACTATGTAAGTAACTGAACACCAGGTGGAGCCATACTATGTCAGTAACTGACCACCAGGTGGGGCCATACTATGTAAGTAACTGATCACCAGGTGGAGCCATACTATATAAGTAACTGACCACCAGGTGGAGCTATACTATGTAAGTAACTGACCACCAGGGGGAGCCATACTATGTAAGTAACAGAACACCAGGTGGAGCCATACTATGTAAGTAACTGACCACCAGGGGGAGCCATACGTAAAAGTATCTCTTCAAAGGATAAACACCTTTCATTTTTATGATCTATACAATGAGTATTGGGAGATTTAATGGTGGGTGGCCTTTTGAGCTCTCTGCTGTTTCTTTTCTGATAAGTTTGATTGAATAATTTTGTACCCGAATTGTCTTCATCCTTTCGAATCTTCAGTTTGACAAGCTCCTCACATTGGCGCAGTATCTGTACAGCATCTTCCATTGAGCAGTTGTCGAGGCGGATGTTGTCTATGGCTAACAGCTTGTCTCCGGGCTCCAGGGTGCCGGTTCTGTAGTTAGAAGCCAGAAATGCTAGAGTTACACAGGATAATTTGCACCATTTGCAAGATTTCTGCTTGTTGTCAGTGAATGGGATCATACAGGCTGAAAACCTGTACAGATCTCATACTTTTCACAGCTGAGGGTTTGTTACAATTGTATCCAGTCTAGACAATCCCCTGTGAGCTAAACGCATCAGCACCCCAGACAGATACATTTTACCTGCACTGATACATTGTAACAAGCTGCCAGAACATGATAATCAGACACAACGACCCCGACCTGTGTGCGACACTGCCCTTCTTGATGTCCGATATAATTAACGGTTCGCCGGGTTTTCTGCTGGCTGTTAACAGAACAAAATCAGAATCAGAATCAGGAGTAATGTCCCCATCGTCAGTCAAACACAAAATTTACGGATTTTTTTTTTGGTCACCCAATTCAAAGGATTGGACGGTAAAGGGTGGTGGTCACATGACGGTGGTCACCGGTGGCCATAACGTTTGACCTGCACTTACAGGGTATGTTCACACATAGCAGACATGCTACAGAAATTTTTGCAGGCGATGAGACCAACTAGATCTGGCTCTCAGCTCCAGGGGCAGCCCCCTCACCAGCAGATGTCCCCCATCTCCCCACAGCTCGCTGGTACATTGTAATTCCAGACACTGGTGCTGGATGCCCCGGGATGGAAGTTGCGGTGGAAGCAGACATCATAAATCACGGGGCTTCTCCTTCCGCGGGGAAAGGAAGAGCGGCAAGAAAACTACGGGAGAAGATAGATTCCGTACGAATAATAAACGCCTCATTAATTCAGCGTCGTCTCCGCCGGGGCCTCCGTTTTGGAAATGATGAACGAGGGGGAGAAGTGATAGAGGAGGCGACGGCAGCGGACGCTTCCTGTGACACATGACGACAGCTATGGGGATATAAACCTCCGGATTATGGGATTTTGCATTGCTTTAATATTCACGCCCCATAGCCACAGAGGGAAAGGACAGTGGGGGGGGGGTTGGGGGCGGCTAATCACTCGCAGGACACACAACGATTTCCGATCGCCACAAGCAATGAGGATTATCAATCGTTTCTTTGTCCAGGAATTAGCGGGGGTCAGCTCATTAGTTACGCTGGTCAGACAAAGCCAGCAGGACCACCTCACCAGCCTATTTATATGGAGAGGGATGGGGGTGCCAACTCTCCCCTGATGTCTGGGAAAAGAAGTAGTGGGCATGCTGGATTTCAACTGCCTGATCCTTTTGCTCTCAAGGGAAATAAGCCCCCGTTAGAGAAGCGCGTCAGATGTATGGTGAGGGGCAGGAGGAATGGCCGTCAGGTAAGTGCATGGCCAGATTTAGGCATCATGCACACGACCGCATCCATTTTCGTGGATCTGAAAAATTCAGTCCATCTGCTTGTGCTGCCCACATTTTTTGCCGACCCATTGACTTCAATGTGTCTGCATTTTGCAGACAAGTATAGGACATGCTCTATCTCCTTGCAGAACGGACGCAAATCATCAGCGCGCTTTCCGCATCTGTATGTCCATTCCACAAAAAGATGGAACAGGTCAGCAGAATGCGAACTACGGACCCACTAAAAACAATGGGTCCGCAAATAAAATACAGACAGCACACATATTTTGCGTATCAGCGATTTGTAGACTGCAAAGCGGATAAGTCGTGTGTATGGGGCCTAATAGGTATTTTGTTTTCCACCTGCATATCTCAGCTTCCTGGATCTCTTAAAAAGGCTATATATATATATATATATATATATATATATATATATATATATATATAATTGCATTTTACTCATTTTGGGCTAAAAATATTTTTTTTTTCAATTGGTCTTTTCAATATTCAGCTGTTTTGTCTCAAAGGGTTAATGGTTTGTCTGTGTGACCTTTACTATCACTTTGTGCCTAACCCTGATCTCTAACTTACTAAAAGGTCATAAACACGTATTTAAGCCACATTCTTATCAGCAGGATAAGAACTGAGCAATAACGAGTCTTTATAAGGTCAGAGATAAGGAGCCGTCAGCTGAGCGTCCTGACGGAAACAGTAACAAATACAGAACATGCCACCAGAGAATCTCAAGGCCGTACAGAGAAAGGAGCTCAACATTTTTAATATAGACACATTGAAGAAAATATTTTTAGTTTAAAATGAGTACAATGCAATAATAAAAAAAACACTGCCCCCCCAATGATGTACATAGCCTTTAAATATGACACGGGGGAGGGGGGGGGGTAATAAAGATAACTGGAGTCATCCCGGACAAAAGTATTAGTACAATAGTGGAAATAAGCATAATACATATTCCGCCCCCGTACTCACAGCTGATGGTAATGCCCAGCTCCACGCCCCTCTTTTTTGGCAGCTTGACGTGGAACGTACCACTGCTCGGAACCACGGACTCTTGGAGAAACCAGAAAAAAGGGCAAATCAATAACAGAAACATCGAGGTCAATACAGTTAGATATTAACACTGGAAGGGTTTATCCCCATGGGATACTATTATGTGTCATGCTCCACCCCCTCAGCAACCTTTGGTGCTTCAGCTGCTGTGAAACTACAACTCCCAGCATGCCCTCTTACTTGGCTGTTCTTGTAACTCCCAAAGAAGTGAAAGGAGGATTCTGGGAGTTGTAGTTTCAGAACAGCTGAAGGTTGCCGATCCCTGGTCTATAGTATCTTGTCTGGAGCGTCCCTTTAAGGCTTTGTGCTTGCAGAGCGGATCACCCTGCGATGTATTTCTCGCCGCCGTCATGTTTTCTGTGTGAAACCCGGGGGTATAATGGAGGCAGACTGTTCCAGGCAATGTGTGCACACAATCCCACACTCAGCCTGTTCTATCTGCAGGGGAAGCTCAGATATTCTGGCTGTTTGCAGATTGTATTGAGATGTTTGCTGCGGGGGAGCGGAGACGTGGAGCCAGAATCTTATTGTTTCGATTCACTCGTCACTCACCAGCCACATCATATTCGATTTCCAGGACGACTTTGTTGGAAAGCGCGGCGTCCCGCAGGAGCTGATTGGCTTCCTCCAGAGTCCCGTCCTCTGTTAAAATACCATTGATGGAGAGCAGTCTGTCCCCTACCTGCAGGAGGCCGCACCTGGGGACAGAATCAATGCAACAGGAAAGGTCACCATGTGTACCCGTGATGATTCGGGCTGCAGCTGCCACAAAACGGGGGCGTGAATTAAAAAAAATAAATAAAAATCATCATTTACCACCCATCATTATCCTTGGTTTTCCTCACTATTATTAACGCCCCTCAGTGACTGATTGGAAAACCCATTATTGGCATTAACGCCTGCTGTCCTGGTAATTTTTTAACAGTTTTAACATAAGTCCTTGGCTCAATGGCTGATTATGAATGACTTCCGTTCATATCCAGCACCACAGAATAACTTTAAATCCACCATGTTCTCGCAGGGGTTGTTTACGTGCTGGCGGACTTTCCCCCAATGCCCATTTGAGGTCATAAGTATAAAAATGCTGTAGTACATAATGGCCAGCAGATGGCACTGCTGCACCGTCACAATGTAAGCATACACATGCATTGGCACTGGATGTCCACCAGAGGGCGCAGAAGTGTCTTGAATGTACATTCATACATACACATACAGGGGCGTAGCTATAGGGGAAGCAGGGGAAGCGGCTGCTTTGGGGCCCAGACTCACAAGGGGCCCCCTCAGGAGGAATACTAAAAGATTTTATTGTCAGGGCCCCCTCAACAGTATTATACAATGACATTATATACAGTATATACCTGTAGGAAATGGACGGAGTGGCTGCCAGGCCTCGTCAACAGTTTTGACCAGCCACAGGAGTGGGGGATGCGTGAGTTGGGGGTTGAGAAGAAGGTGCTGAGGGGGGGCCCCGTTCTAAAATTTGCTGTGGGGCCCGGTCAGTTGTAGTTACACCACTGTACACATACATTCATTCATGTCCCACTTCATTTTGATGTGCTCTAGTTTACATAACGCCAACATATTCTGCAGCGCTGTACACTGTGCAATCACTGCAATTAATCCCCAATGGCACTCTTAATCATGGGTTTAACTTGTAACCATGGGGCCCCATAGCCAAACTTAGAATGGGGTCCTAACTCCATTGGGACATGAGACTTGTCCCTCAGCCCCCTTCGTGTTTTTTGTGGTCACCCAGAAATCTGCATTCCTTATGCTGCTTCCACTTTGTGCAATTATCACTAACTGCACCTCATTTAATAGTGGTGGGGCCCCTCATAATTGCTGGGCCCTAGACGTCCTGCTATCCTGGTAGTTACAACCTTCCTTATAATATCTCAGATGCCAGAGCCAATATCATTAGGGTTAAGTAGGTAACCTATTATTGGGGACCATGGATGGGTAGAGAGTGATGATGGGTGACTAGTGTGTAGTTAAATATCCAAAGCTGTAGTTAAATATCCAAAAGCACACCCCTCTCCCACTCATAGACCCCCAAATTAGCTCCAAGGGCCACAGCACATTATGTTCTTGCTCCACTAACCCAAAATAATCCCTTCTTCATCATGTAAAGTTGTAAAGAACTATTTCCATTTTCAAGGTGAGAACAGAGGAGTGTCCGGCTGGTAAGGACATATTGGAGGCCGGTACGTATAAGAGGGGACGGCGGGGGGCAGCAATAGATGGCTGCGGGGAGATTAGTTCATTACAACAAGGGTCACCCTCCACAGAGATGCAGTATGGTGTCAGCCCCTGGGGCCAAACCCTGACCCTGTTTTCGGGGACGGAGCGCTAACAATCGCTGTAATTTAGTTATCTGGAAGCAATGCGACCAGACAGAGGAACAGACGACGGGGGGAGGACTGCCGGCAAAATGGATTCGTTCCTGGGTGTCGATAGAGAAACTAATTAAAATCTGCAGTCAATTAGCTCTCGGAGCAGAAGCCTGGGAGTGCAGGGCTATAGATCCCCCGTCCTTGTGGGAATGCGCCCAGCAAACATGGCCGCTTTCCATTTCACGCGTGCTGCACAAAATATGTCATTCTGACAACTTCCCCGAGTCTGAACTTGCTGCTGAAGCCCCATAGATGACAAGAGGTAGAGCAGAGTTAGAGTTGTGCTACATGGCGATTTTGGGTGAGAATCCAGCAGTGTTGTTTTTTCTTGCGATTCTGGGATAATGGGAAATATGCAAATCACTCTGCGACCCCATACATCTCTATGGCTGCCCCGCTATACATATGCTATAAATTGCTGTGTGCCGTGTAGGAGAACTCCATCCATCACCCCTATGACGTATCCAGTTATCTCTGGTTTATAAAACCATTCTAGATTATTAGGTACATCAAATCATATACCATCGGTGACAACTTCAGTCTCCATCCATGAGGTTGTCAGAGGCCCATCCCCGATACTAGCCCCAATGAATAGTCTTAAAAGGAAAGTTGTCTAAAAACATATTCACCAAATCTCATGGGTGCCAGCGAAATCCCCTGGAAGGTAGCCCTGCCGAAACCTGCCCTCTGCCCAGCCACCAGACTATTCTGCGGGGCCTTGGTCTGGGGTCTGAACAGGATTTGTAGACAGGGTTTGGGGTCTATGAAAAGTCTGGTGTAAGATCTGTAGAGATGGAGGGTCTGGGGTCTGTATAGACGAGGGCCCGCTGCAAGGTATGTAAAGATGGAGGCTCTGGTGTGAGGCCTGCATAGATGGAGGGTCTGGGGCTTGTACAGATGGAGGGTCTGATGTGAGGTCTGTATTGATGGAGGGTCCGGTCTGGGGTCTGTATAGATGAAGGGTCCGGTCTGGGGTCTGTATCGATGGAGGGTCTGGTCTGGGGTCTGTATAGATGAGGAGACTGGTCTGGTGTCTGTATAGATGGAGGGTCCGGTCTGGGGTCTGTATAGATGGAGGGTCCGGTCTAGGGTCTGTATAGATATGGAGGGTCCGGTCTGGGGTCTGTATAGATGAGGAGTCTGGTCTGGGGTCTATATAGATGAGGAGTCTGGTCTGGGCTCTATATAGATGGAGGGTCCGGTCTGGGGTCTGTATAGATGAGGAGTCTGGTCTGGGGTCTATATAGATGGAGGGACTGGTCTGGGGTCTGTATAGATGAGGAGTCTGGTCTGGGGTCTGTATAGATGAGGAGTCTGGTCTGGGGTCTGTATAGATGAGGAGTCTGGTCTGGGGTCTGTATAGATGAGGAGTCTGGTCTGGGGTCTGTATAGATGAGGAGTCTGGTCTGGGGTCTGTATAGATGAGGAGTCTGGTCTGGGGTCTGTATAGATGAGGAGTCTGGTCTGGGGTCTGTATAGATGAGGAGTCTGGTCTGGGGTCTGTATAGATGAGGAGTCTGGTCTGGGGTCTGTATAGATGAGGAGTCTGGTCTGGGGTCTGTATAGATGGAGGGTCCGGTCTGGGGTCTGTATAGATGAGGAGTCTGGTCTGGGGTCTGTATAGATGAGGAGTCTGGTCTGGGGTCTGTATAGATGAGGAGTCTGGTCTGGGGTCTGTATAGATGAGGAGTCTGGTCTGGGGTCTGTATAGATGAGGAGTCTGGTCTGGGGTCTGTATAGATGAGGAGTCTGGTCTGGGGTCTGTATAGCTGAGGAGTCTGGTCTGGGGTCTGTATAGATGAGGAGTCTGGTCTGGGGTCTGTATAGATGAGGAGTCTGGTCTGGGGTCTGTATAGATGAGGAGTCTGGTCTGGGGTCTGTATAGATGAGGAGTCTGGTCTGGGGTCTGTATAGATGAGGAGTCTGGTCTGGGGTCTGTATAGATGAGGAGTCTGGTCTGGGGTCTGTATAGATGAGGAGTCTGGTCTGGGGTCTGTATAGATGAGGAGTCTGGTCTGGGGTCTGTATAGATGAGGAGTCTGGTCTGGGGTCTGTATAGATGAGGAGTCTGGTCTGGGGTCTGTATAGATGAGGAGTCTGGTCTGGGTCTGTATAGATGAGGAGTCTGGTCTGGGGTCTGTATAGATGAGAGTCTGGTCTGGGGTCTGTATAGATGAGGTCTGGTCTGGGTCTGTATAGTTGAGGGAGTCTGGTCTGGGGTCTGTATAGATGAGGAGTCTGGTCTGGTTGTCTGTATAGATGAGGAGTCCGGTCTGGGGTTTGTATAGATGGAGGGTCTGGTCTGGGGTCTGTATAGATGGAGGGTCTGGGGTCTGTATAGATGAGTCTGGTCTGGGGTCTGTATAGATGAGGAGTCCGGTCTGGGGTTTGTATAGATGGAGGGTCTGGTCTGGGGTCTGTATAGATGGAGGGTCTGGGGGTCTGTATAGATGAGTCTGGTCTAGGGTCTGTATAGATGGAGGGTCCGGTCTGGGGTCTGTATAGAAGGAGGGTCCGGTCTGGGGTCTGTATAGATGGAGGGTCCGGTCTGGGGTCTGTATAGATGGAGGGTCCGGTCTGGGGTCTGTATAGATGGCCTATATTAAAGGGGTGGAAAATAATAAACATTACTGAGCTCCTATGAATTTCACCGAAGCTGTACGTGCTCAGGTCATATACTCCACCCATCATTGCCAGAGGACTCAAAGTCATTCAAAGGTGACAACCCCCTTTGTGATGCAGAAATATGCTCAGAGCAGTTTTCATTTCCCCCCCACTCCTCCACAGCTCATACATTACTCAGCAGGGGGTGACAACGAGCTCCAGAAGACCTCACCTCTCTGCAGGGCTGTCCGGCTCAATGAATCGGATGAGTGGCGGAGAAGACAGGGTCTCTGTGGCAAATATTCCTCCCTGCAGCTGGACACCGAAGCCATTTAAAGGGTCCCCACGTAGGACAATCTCGGTGATCTCTGTATGGATGATCTGCCCGCCAGGACCCACAGTGCTGGAAGCCAGGGATACTGCGGAGACAGGAGAGGACGGTGAATATTCATATATGACATCCTATGGAGTCCTCCTGTATATTCTATAGACTCTAGATCACTCCATTCACACATCAAGCAGCACCAAGGTTATGAGGAAGGCCACTCCTGTGTGTTCTCTGCTCTATTATCAGATACAATCTCATGCAATTCCAGAATTTGGATGCCGTCCCTTTAAGAGATATTGTTGCTATAATGACGACGGCAGTGTAGACCCCTTACTTGAGCTTTTATGGTCCTTCCTGCGCTGCCGCCGGCGGGTCATGGTGGTCCTCGGGCTCATCTGATGTGCAGAGCGGGGAAGGGTGTTGGAATTCTGACTGCTACTAAAGCCTGGGGTGCCGGCTGAAGAAGAGGAAGAGAGGTTGGTGGCAACCAAAGCTGTAAACGACAAGAAAGGGTTAAAATAAAAAAAAAAAACATTAAATCAAATTTAAAAAAAAGCAAAAATGAAGCAGCTGCAATTCTTAATACGGAGTTAAAATCTCCCTGCACTCCCTGCTTGTTCAGTGTCTGCAACCAGTTTGCTCCAGTGATTTGCACTGTAAGAAGCGTCTGTATAATCATCTACCCCGAACCCCCCGCCTTACAGGACCTCAGTCTCCTGACCAGCTTGCTGACTGTTTCCAATATCCACTAACAGGATTGTGAAAGCAGCACGTGGCGTCTGAAGATGGGCATATTACACCTACATTTACAGTAGTCTTGACTGGAGCTTGGGTTCCAGGTGGGAGTCTTGCAGTGCCCTGGATGATGGGTGTGACAGTAGTTGATGCAGGGGTCCCAGCAGTGGTGGTGTTCACTCTTTTGCACTTTAACTGGATAGGAAGTGCAATAAAGTAATGATGAGTATCATAATACTGAAAGAGCAAATGCCCCTGGGGCACTAAGAAATTACTCCAGCCACATCCAGAGCTGCTTTCAGAATTCTGCCTAGAAAACAGAACTATGAATACAGCTCTGGATGTGACCCTTTAATCGTGAGCAGGCATCGCATTCGCACCATAGATCAGGTCTTGAATAACCAACCAGGCGACATACATAATATTCTTACTGCAATCAGGGGCAGCGATGCCCCCTGCACATGTTGGCGCCAGGTCCTAGGATAAGAGCCGCCTATAGATGGCTGCTCCAACCTTGCCCCGTTAGATAACAGCCCTTCATGGATGAGCAGAGCAGTTTCCTCTGCAGACTGACTGCAGGCGGCCGGCTCTGACCTTCACTAGGCCGGCCTGAGATCCCATTACAAAACACCCAGGGGGCGCTCTGCATGCAGCGTGGACTGACCAGTCTCTGGTGGCCTCAGAGAGAGGCGGCTGTGATGTGCTGGGAGGATCTCCAGCTTCACATTCTCTGTGGTGCTCGCAAGCAGCTGCGTCGCCTCCATCACAGTGCAATGCTCCGTACTGGTGCCGTCTATGGACAGGATGTGGTCACCGGGGTGAAGGGCTCCACAGCTGCAAGAGAAGGGGTGCAAATACTAATATGAAGAATGCAATGTGCAGAATAGTGAGTGCAGCTCTGGAGTATAATACAGAATGTAACTCAGGATCAGTACAGGATAAGTAATGTATGTACACAGTGACTGCACCAGCAGAATAGTGAGTGCAGCTCTGGAGTATAATACAGGATGTAACTCAGGATCAGTACAGGATAAGTAATGTATGTACACAGTGACTGCACCAGCAGAATAGTGAGCGCAGCTCTGGAGTATAATACAGGATGTAACTCAGGATCAGTACAGGATAAGTAATGTATGTACACAGTGACTGCACCGGCAGAATAGTAAGTGCAGCTCTGGAGTATAATACAGGATGTAACTCAGGAGCAGTACAGGATAAGTAATGGGTGTACACAGTGACTGCACCAGCAGAATAGTGAGTGCAGCTCTGGAGTATAATACAGGATGTAACTCAGGATCAGTACAGGATAAGTAATGTATGTACACAGTGACTGCACCAGCAGAATAGTAAGTGCAGCTCTGGAGTATAATGCAGGATGTAACTCAGGATCAGTACAGGATAAGTAATGTATGTACACAGTGACTGCACCAGCAGAATAGTGAGTGCAGCTCTGGAGTATAATACAGGATGTAACTCGGGATCAGTACAGGATAAGTAATGTATGTACACAGTGACTTCACCAGCAGAATAGTGAGTGCAGCTCTGGAGTATAATACAGGATGTAACTCAGGATCAGTACAGGATAAGTAATGTATGTACACAGTGACTTCACCAGCAGAACAGTGAGCGCAGCTCTGGAGTATAATACAGGATATAACTCAGGATCAGTACAGGATAAGTAATGTATGTACACAGTGACTGCACCAGCAGAATAGTGAGCGCAGCTCTGGAGTATAATATAGGATGTAACTCAGGATCAGTACAGGATAAGTAATGTATGTACACAATATATAAATTCTAGATGCAAAATGATATTTATCTTGGACATACTCACCGGTCAACCACGCTGGCAGGTTTAACTTTGTCAATTATTATGACTTGCTTGTTCCGGTGAGTTCCGGTGCTCAGGGATATGCCCAGCGTGGATCCTGGAGTCTTGGCTATTTCCACTAGCAGAGGTCCTGATGCATTTGTCACAGTGTCTGGGTAGACAGGTAGATAGATATTAGATAGACAGACATATGGATATGAGATAGAATAGATAATCCAGTTTATATTCTAGGTTATGCTGTGATCTATATACACCAGTTCAGTCCTTCATGAGTTAATCTTTCTTTACAGAAATCCACAGAGAAGACTCTGGATTTGGTCCAATCAATTAATTTCCTGCATCAGATGATAAGTGGGGTGACTGCGCCTCGGAGGGTTCCGACTTGTTAAATGACTCCTAGCGAGACGCAGCAGTAATCTGCCTCTCAGTCCTTACTGTGGTGAGGAGAACAGCGTGCCAGGACTGGTGCAGACACCACAGTACGAGTCGTCCCTTCCTCCTGCCTGATCTGCTGTGCACAGCTGAAATCACCGCTGACCCACATGAGTGACGCCATCATTACAAATTTCTGCTGCATCGCTTGGTCCAAAGTTCTGCTGAATACCTTCTTAATGCATGTCAATATTTACTGCATGGAGAGTATTATATGAACACAATTCAATCTACCCATAGCCACCACTAGGAGGAGCTCACAGCATACAAGTGTATACAGAGCCCAGTGAACTAAACCAAATCTGTCTTCAGTGAGCTCCCCCTAGTGGCAGCTATTTAAATTCTTCTGTCCTTCGCCCTGATTAATACTGTAGACAGAATACAGCATTTCCATTCCATAAAACACCAGCTCACCCATAAGCGCAACATCATATTCAATCTGGAAGACTGCCTCCTGGCTGCACTGCCGGAGTATATTCAGAGCATCACAGAGAGGAACATTGTGCAGAGCAATGCCGTCCACACACAAAATCCTGTCCCCAATTTTCAAAGTTCCTTCCCTGAAATGGGAAACAAGACAAGATGAGAGCAGCCAAAATCAGGACAACAGCCAATGGGAAAAGCAATCCATTGCTAACATGTTACAGCAGTTATATTCTTGTACATAGGAGCAGTATTATAGTAGTTATATTCTTGTACATAGGAGCAGTATTATAGTAATTATATTCTTGTACATAGGAGCAGTATTATAGTAGTTATATTCTTGTACATAGGAGCAGTGTTATAGTAGTTATATTCTTATACATAGGAGCAGTGTTATAGTAGTAATATTCTTGTACATAGGAGGCAGTATTATAGTAGTAATATTCTTGTACATGGGAGCAGTATTATAGTAGTTATATTCTTGTACATAGGAGCAGTATTATAGTAGTTATATTCTTGTACATAGGAGCAGTATTATAGTAGTTATATTCTTGTACATAGGAGCAGTATTATAGTAGTTATATTCTTGTATATAGGAGCAGTATTATAGTAGTTATATTCTTGTACATAGGAGGCAGTATTATAGCGGTTCTATTCTTCTATATAGAAGGTAGGATTATACATATATTCATATACATAGGTGTCAGGTTGCTTAGCGAGTTATCAGCATTTAACCCTTTATGTCACACTGTTCCCTGGACAAGGACACCTGCAGTGTGTTAAAAAAAACTGATTTGTCAGATTACAGATTAACCCTTGCATCCACTCCAGGTATCCCTCTGAAGCCGTGCATTGCTCGGCGTTATCGTTTTGGATGAATTTTCCATGCGCTTAGCTGAACAAATTAAAATGACAAATGCTTTAAATCACTCCCGATATCCGACAGCGTCTCACTTTGATCAGTACAATCTGCTTAGGTCTGCCTGTCACCGCTGGGGCACCTGCATATCTTAATGGAAATTTTTCCTCATTGATTTAATGTTAAGAATCAAGAGAGTTTAAGACATGGGGATTCTGCAGGGATTCGGGCAGCCTGGTGTACAAGGTTACTGAGCGGTGTTAGCGGATGACGGCATGAAGGATGATAGGTCGGTCAAGGTTATAGGGAAGGGTGAAGCCATTAAAACAGAAAAGAAATAGGAATTCCAGGATAGTTTTAACCCCTTAAGGACATCTTCCATACATGTACGGGTAGTCTGGTCTTTAAAAATGGCAACTGTTCCATAGGTGCTGGATTTCTGCTGTTTTAAACAGCAGACATCAATGGATAATATCTATGATCAGTGATCACGCCGATCATGGATATTTAACTCTTCCAATGCCATAGTCAATTGTGGCGGCTTTCTCCAGGAGCTCTGTGCCCGAACGGCTTCCCCTCAAGGGTCCAAGGCTACCACACACCTTCTCATTCAAAGAGTTTTCTGTATTTTCATGACTATGAAAATTGTAGATTCACACTGAAGACATCAAAACTATGAATTAACACATGTGGAATTATATACTTAACAAAAAAGTGTGAACCAACTGAAAATATGTCTTATATTCTAGGTTCTTCAAAGTAGCCACCTTTTGCTTTGATTACTGCCTTGCACACTCTTGGCATTCTCTTGACGAGCTTCAAGAGGTAGTCACCTGAAATGGTTTTCACTTCACAGGTGTGCCCTGTCAGGTTTAATAAGTGGGATTTCTTGCCTTATAAATGGAGTTGGGACCATGAGTTGTGTTGGGCAGAAGTCCGGTGGATACACAGCTGATAGTCCTACTGAATAGATTGTTAGAATTTGTATTATGGCAAGAAAAAAGCAGCTAAGTAAAGAAAAACGAGCGGCCATCATTACTTTAAGAAATGAAGGTCAGTCAGTCCGAAAAATTGGGAAAACTTTGAAAGTGTCCCTGTCATGAGAGGTCGGCGTCGCGCTCCCTCTGCACGGCATCGCCGGACCTCTCCACCCCCCTAGAGACGAGCAGTAGGGAATTGAAGTGCTGGTCTGGTCAGCCAGCACTTCATCAGTTAATTCTCTGTTTGGGTGTAGCCATGTGGTGCTGATCACACCACATGGCTACTTTGCTTTGTTTTGACAGCTTGCTCCGCCTCAGGTCATGTGATGCTGGCCACATCACATGATCCTGGGCGGGCTATTTAAAGATGGCAACTGCCTCACTCAAGTGCCTGTGATTAGTTCTACCTTTGACCAGTGCTTTTGTTACCTTGCCATATTGATCTTGCTATTTGGACTCTGACTCGGATTTTGGACTTAGACTACTCTTCTCTTGACCCCCTGGTATTTGACGCGATCTCCTGTATTTGACCCGGCTTGTTTACTTTTCTTATATTGTGTTTGTTCCGTCCGTTTGTGTCTATCCCTGTGTTCCCTTCCCTGCCCTGCACTTACGTAGTACAGGGAACGTCTCCAAGTTACGGTGTTGCCGCCTAGGGCTCCTACTGTAAGTAGGCAGGGAAAGAGGTGGGGTTCAGGACAGGGCTCACTCTCCCTTGTGTTCCCCCCTGTCGTGACAGTCCCCAAGTGCAGTCGCAAAAACCATCAAGCGCTACAAAGAAACTGGCTGACATGAGGACCGCCCCAGGAAAGGAAGACCAAGAGTCACCTCTGCTGCGGAGGATAAGTTCATCCGAGTCACCAGCCTCAGTAATGGCAGGTTAACAGCAGCTCAGATTAGAGACCAGGTCAATGTCACACAGAGTTCTAGCAGCAGACACATCTCTACAACAACTGTTAAGAGGAGACTGTGTGCAGCAGGCCTTCATGGTGGAAACCACTGCTAAGGACAGGCAACAAGAAGAAAACACAAGGAACGGACATTAGACCAGTGGAAATCTGTGCTTTGGTCTGATGAGTCCAAATTTGAGATCTTTGGTTCCAACCACCGTGTCTTTGTGCAACGCAGAAAAGGTGAACGGATGGACTCTACATGCCTGGTTCCCACCGTGAAGCATGGAGGAGGAGGTGTGATGGTGTGGGGGGGCTTTGCTGGTGACACTGTTGGGGATTTATACTGAACCAGCATGGCTACCACAGCATCTTGCAGCGGCATGCTATTCCATCCGGTTTGCGTTTAGTTGGACCATCATTTATTTATCAACAGGACAATGACCCCAAACACACCCCCAGGCTGTGTAAGGGCTATTTGACCAAGAAGGAGAGTGATGGGGTGCTACTCCAGATGACCTGGCCTCCACAGTCACCAGACCTGAACCCAATCGAGATGGTTTGGGGTGAGCTGGACCGCAGAGTGAAGGCAAAAGGGCCAACAAGTGCTAAGCATCTCTGGGAACTCCTTCAAGACTGTTGGAATACCATTTCAGGTGACTACCTATTGAAGCTCATCAAAAGAATGCCAAGAGTGTGCAAAGCAAAAGGTGGCTACTTTGAAGAACCTAGAATATAAGACATATTTTCAGTTGTTTCACACTTTCTTGTTAAGTATATAATTCCACATGTGTTAATTCATAGTTTTGATGCCTTCAGTGTGAATCTACAATTATCATAGTCATAAAAATACAGAAAACTCTTTGAATGAGAAGCTGTGTCCAAACTTTTGGTCTGTACTGTGTGTATATATCTATATCTATATCTATCTATATATTATTATTATTTTTTTAAATCCCCCCATTTCACCATAACAAAAATAATCAATCAATAAAAAAAAAATAATCATTTGCACCATTGCATCCCCAAATGCCCAAACTATTAATATATAAATGTATTTATACCGAAAAAAAAAAAATCACAAAAATGTAATTAAAAGTGATCACAAAGTCATTCACACTCCAAAATGGTATCAATAAAAACTACGCACAGAGCTCCATAGACGTAGATATAAAAAAAAGTTATGGGGTGAGAACATGGTGGTACAAAGAAAAAAACATGTTTTTTATTATTTATTTTTTTAAAATATTAAAACACAAGAAAAACGACATAAATGTGGTGACGCCGTAATCGCACTGACCCAGAGAATAAAGAGAACAGGTCAGTTTTACCACCAAGGGAAAGTTGTAAAAACAAAACCCATAAAAATATGGTGGAATTGCGTTTTTTTTTTTTTAGAATTTTTTTTCAGCCTTCCACTTAAATGATACCATTTTAAAGTACAACTTGCCCTCATTTGACTATGTAAATTGAAAAATAAAAAAGTTATGGCTCCGGGATGGAAGCGATTGAAAAGCGAAAGTGCAAAAATGGAAAATCTGCCTGTCCTCAAGGGGTTAAAATAATCGTTCTCCAACTGCAGGAAAACTACAACTCTCAGCATACTATGACTACCCAGGGAAAGGTACTTTCAGCGGTTGGAGATCCCCAGTCTAGACAGTTGTAGTAATACAGAGTTCGGTTCCGCTCTATCATACATTTGCACAGTAATTCCTCACCGTTTTCGAGATCTCTGCTTGCTGTCAGTGAATGGTTTAGCGTTCACCTTTGCAAGAAGCCAGATGATCAGACTTGTCAGGTATTGAGATTGCGGGATTATGTTGATTTACTTTGCCTTTTAAAGCATAGAGAATAAAAATAATCATACATCCGAGTCTCGCTGCCGTCTGTGGCGGGGAGTAAATCTTTCCCTAAAAGACGGGAATTTTATTTAAACGGTGGAATTAGAAGCGGCGCTCATCCGCCGTCCTGTCTGCCGTGGAATTAAAGCGACATTAGCAGTCATTTGCAATATGCCTCGTTGTAAGTAATACGGGGACAGATTTATGAAAGTGCCAGACTGCGGATCCTGCTGTCGTCCTCGCGAAGTGCTGAAATTTAACCCATTGTGTGCCGGGGCACTCGCACCTCCTACAGACACAGTCGGGGCTCAGCCTTACCTATCTGCGGGTCCTCCCGGTCTCACGTAGGTTATCACCAGAGGCCTGGATTTGTGCCAGTCGTCCTGTGCCCCTCCTGCAAAGTGAAATATAAGAGGTGTCACTTTAAGCGTGTTTCACGTGCGATTTATAGCGCTGGCAGTGCCCCCAATAGTGGCAACCCAAAGCAGCCTGGTCCATGGGAAGGTGTATCCTGCTGAAGCACTGCATTGTGGGTAAACGGATGACAAAGCAATGCTAAACTGGATCCCTGCAGGATGAGACAACCCCCATCAGGCAGCATCATAGCCCGATTATGTTGCAGTTCTGCGCTGGACTATCAGACTTTCCATATTATCAGATGCATGGCTGAAGGGAAGTGCACTGTGTTCTTAAAGGGGCACGCCCCCTCTGTACGGTTTAGTGCCTGCTCTCTATACGGCACTGACGCCGCAGTGCAGCTTTAGATATGGATCTATGTTCTATGTTCCCACTGGAGATGACAAGGGCAGTTCACAACTGAGGATAACACGGGGTGAAAGCTCAACGGAGCGTAAGTGGAAAAATACCGCAAGCTGCATCTGTACTGCGCCAGGCGATCGACCCGCGCTGCCCCCAGTGGTGGCCTGTGAGCGTGCAGCCTCGTGGTGATTGCTCCTGCTCATTTCCAGGCTGATAATAAGGGCGAGCGTGTGCAGTCAGTGCCCGTGCTGTGGACCGTAATTTGGGGTCCTCAATGCACGGGCACTGACATTGGTGCCACCGCAGGCGGATCTGCATCCGAGGGTCCGCACCGCAAAAAAAGTAGTGCTTCCGTGGTATTCCGATCCGTGCCTCCGCTCCGCATCTCCCGGATTGTGGACCCATTGAAGTGAATGATGCGGGCTGCACACGGGCGGTGCCCGTGTATTGTGGACCTGTCGTATGCAGGTCGCAATACGGGCACGGGCTGGCACCGGTCGTGTGAATGAGCCCTAAGGGTCTTATTTATAGGAAATGCACATTTTAGACCCCAGCAGAGGAGCTGGCCGGTGACGATAGCGACCTGTACAGATGTTACCCAGCTTTTTGAAACTCCAGGACGCAAAATCTGCCTCGTTATGTAACAGCATGGACGCACGGCATGTATCGCAGCAAAACGAGCCTGCGTGCCGCGGCAATAGCTGGGCATCAAACCCCTCTGGAGATGCGACGCCATCCGTATTGGTTGTCATCCGGCTTTCCCAGAAACATAAAGAGCTACAATATACAGTAACTGAATAGAATATCTAAGAGGTGGGGGAGAGAATACAGACGCTCCTGTACTCACCCCTCATAACAAACCCAAAGCTGTTCCCTTCTTTGCACAAGGTGATCTCCAGCGTCTTTGGGATGATGGCGGCATTATCAGGAGCTGGAAAAAATGAGGAGACGATGTGCAGTGAGAAGGGGAAATGTAAGATTCATCCAAATCTCCAAATGCATCAGTATCTACATCCTTCCTGAAACGCGTGGGACCTGGACAGGGAATCTGGCCCGGGGTCTGAAGACATTTTCTTTTGTCTCATCCGGGGTCTGATATTAATATGAACGTATTGAAGGGGCCAGTTCGGGTGTGTGACATTCATGTAGGATTTCGGTCTGGTGTCTGATATGAATACTGGGGTCTGAAATTATACAGGTCTAATATTAATATAGGAACCTGATCTGGGGTCTGACATTAAAGGGTTTCTTCAGGTTTTGAAAACTCCGGAGTCTTGTCTCTTGTGGATGAAAGATCGGACTCTCAGTACTTACTCGCCTGTCGCTCCACTGATGCCACCATCTCTTCTGTGCTTAGACTAGCTGCGGGGTCCCAACTGGACAGAGCGTCTTCCCACGTCTTCCTGCTCAGCAACATGTCCAGTATATGACACTGAACAGAAAGACTTGGGAAGACATCCGACTGGGACCTGAGTGAAGAACCCACAGCCAGCGTGAGCGCAGAGATGGTGGCATCTGACATTTATATAAGGGTCTGGTATAGGGTCTGACACGAATACGGGGGTCTGGTCTGAGGTCTGATAATTAGTATAGGGGTCTGACATTAGGTGTCCATGGTCCAGGTTCTGGGCGTCTGATATATAGTATAGGGGTCTGACACTAGTACAGGGGTCTGGTCTGGAGTCTGATATTAGTATAGGGGTCTGACACTAGTACAGGGGTCTGGTCTGGAGTCTGATATTAGTATAGGGGTCTGACACTAGTACAGGAGGTCTGGTCTGGGGTCTGATATTAGTATAGGGGTCTGACACTAGTACAGGGTGTCTGGTCTGGAGTCTGATATTAGTATAGGGCTGACATTAGTGTCATATGGTCAGGTCTGGGGTCTGATATTAGTCATAGGGGTCTGACACTAGTACAGGGGTCTGGTCTGGAGTCTGATATTAGTATAGGGGTCTGACACTATACAGGTCTGGTCTGGGTCTGATATTAGTATAGGGGTCTGACACTAGTAGGGGGTTGGTCTGGGGTCCGATATTAGTATAGGGGTCTGACATTAATACAGGGATTGAGTCTGGGTCTGATATTAGTATAGGGGTCTGAGACTGGTACAGAGGGTCTGGAGTCTGATATTAGTATAGGGGTCTGACATTAGTTGGGGGGTCTGGTCTGGTGTCTGAAATTAGATATAGGGGTCTGACGTTAGGATAGAGGTTCTGGCCTAGGCTCTGACCTCAATATCAGGGTTGGTCTGGGGTCTGACATTAGTACAGGGGTCTGACATTAGTACAGGAGGTCTGGTCTGGGGTCTAAATTAGTATAGGGGTGATAGGGGCCTGACATTAGTATAGGGGCTGACATTAGTACAGGTGGTCTGGTCTGGTGTCTTATATTAGTATAGGGGTCTGACACTGGTACAGAGGGTCTGGAGTCTGATATTAGTATAGGGGTCTGACATTAGTACAGGAGGTCTGGTCTGGGGTCTGATATTAGTATAGGGGTCTGACATTAGTATAGGGGGTCTGGTCTGGGGTCTGATATTAGTATAGGGGTCTGACATTAGTACAGGGGGTCTGGTCTGGGGTCTGAAATTAGTATAGGGGTCTGACGTTAGGATAGAGGTTCTGGCCTAGGCTCTGACCTCAATATCAGGGTGTGGTCTGGGGTCTGACATTAGTATAGGGGTCTGGGGTCTGACATCTATATGAGGGTCTTGTCTGGTTTCTGAACTTATACTGTCAGGGTCAGCTGTGGAACAAAGGGAGGGGTTCAGTGACAATACAACCCATTTACTGACATTAGGTTATCCTGGACCTCCTTGACCCGTGGGAATGTCCTGCAGCTTTGTGCTTTGCATTAACCCCTCGGTGTCTGTTAATACTCTTAGAACTGGCAATAGGCCACACATGACCCCGTACATCCCACGTTCATTCACTTACAGACTGGCGGCAGCTCGTACTCCACCTCCAGCACCACTCTCTCTCCTACGTTCTTCAGCAGGCTGATAATCTCTTCATGGCGCAGTTTTGTCAAGTTGATGCCATTCACGGACTTTATGTAATCTCCGATATTCAGCTGGTCACTTCTGTAAAAACAAAATGACGGTTGTAAATCCGACTGCAACTCAGCAGCACCGATCACCGGGAACCAGGACGGAAAAGCTCACCTGGCGGCCAAGCCTCCCGGCCTCAGGTTGGACACTCTGGGCTTGCCATCCTTGTCTGTGCCCCCGGAGATGGTCAGTCCCAACGTGCTGCCTTCCTTCTTGATGAGCTCCACAATGGTCACTCCCCGGAACTCCTCTGAGGAGCAAAGTCAGACAGTGAGGAGTCTTAGTAAATCTCATCAGGATCTCTAACACTTTCACTATTCCAGCTTGATCTCTCTGTTCTAAACTGGGCAACAACCAATATGGTCCCCATTACAGCTGCAATGGGGGGGTTGACACCCAGCTTTCCAAGAGTCCTGAACAGCGCCGGTTACACAGGAAGACAGCACACATGGATCGCAGTGGCAACCCTCACACTGATGCTCCCTATGTAGTGACAAGGGGGCACACCCTGATGTTGGGGCTCCTGCCTGGTGGTGATTGGGGTGCCTTTGTTGTTAGGAGTGCGGATGGTAGTAAATGAATAAATCTCTCTTTACTAAACTGCAGGATAGCAGTAGTAGTATATCTGACAATATCAAGGCATATTTCACAGTGCAAATCCCCTGGCAATCTAAGGGGTTGATCCAAGATGCATTTTTAACCCCGACTTATCCATACAATACTATTGGGGTATACAAATACAGCAAACCAGAACATTTCACTAATTTACTCTATCCTGGGGCACTGCACTAGTACCGGTCTGGAACACAGAAAAGCTGGATGAACCGACGACCTCTAGGAAGGTGGTCATTTGTACCCGGCTTTCCCAGAATCAGATGTAATGTACAAACTGTTGACTAGAAACAGGAAGGACCGTTTCTGCAGTCCATGTATCCCGCCATGTAGTCACGTTCTAAAGGCCCAACTTTTACCCGAGAACATTTCTACTCGCTTTAAAATTATATAAATATCATTGACCCAAAAAAAGCAATAAAAAAAGCAAAAAAGCTTGGGAAGCAGCTGGTGACAGGCTGGTCCAGCGCTCATAGGAATTAAATTAGCACTTAGCGAAAGGGCACAGGAAGGGTTAAGCTGGCACATGGCTCTGATCCGATGGCTGCTGGATGACTGACTGCTCCGCTGGAGTCCTCGTCCTATCAATCTCACCTGCTGCTGCTGGAATTATCAGCTGCCCAGGCCGGCTCCTCGCAGGCCTCGCACGCGCCTCTTAATATGACTGCAGATGGCACCGTGCCGGGATATTAATGCTTCCTTGCTGTGGTTTAATTTCTGTCCTGACAAAATTTTAAATTATAGTTTCGGGGGTCCCGCTGCTCAGAGGCGACTCGTGTGGAGTCAGGATTATTCAGGGGAGTTAAGAAAACACACGTAAAAAAAAAAAAAAAGTCGCCAAAATCTCCGCAGCCGTATATTAAAGGGGTCCTCTCACTTCAGTAAGTGACATTAATCATGTAGAGAAAGTTAATACAAGGCACTTACTAATGTATTGTGATTCTCCATATTGCCTCCTTTGCTGGCTGGATTCATTTTTCCATCACATTATACACTGCTCGTTTCCATGGTTACAGACCACCCTACAATCCATGAGAGGTGGTCGTGCTTGCACACTATAGGAAAAAGCACCAGCCTGTGTGCGCTCCCGTGGTCCCGGCCACCAGAGAGGCTGATGCTTTTAACTATAGTGTGCAAGCATGACCACCACTGATGGATTACAGGGTGGTCGTAACCATGGAAACAAGCAGTGTATAATGTGATGGAAAAATGAATCCGGCCAGCAAAGGAAGTAATATGGAGAATCACAATACATTAGTAAGTGCCTTGTATTCACTTTCTCTACATGATAAATGTCACTTACTGAAGTGAGAGGACCCCTTTAAGGAAAAGTGTCAGAGCTCGGCTTTATGTGAGAGAGCCTGACAGAATACTGACTATGGAGTTCCCCTTTAAGGTTGCTGCCCTATAGTTGTCTTTGGACTGTTTCATGCCACCACAACCCCCTCCTCACCCAGAGCAGATCCATTCCTCGATATGACCCATGTGCAGATTCACACCCGCTATGGAAAATGAAAGGGGGGATGTCACTCAGCAGTGGCCCCATAAAAGCTACCATGTTAACTTTGTCCTGAACTTCCACACTGACACAACCAGTATGCAGACAGAATAATGGTTAATTTAAAAAAAATAATAATAATAAATCTTCCTTTTATGTCATTTTACAGTGCTATTATTTACACAGGGAATCAAATATCAGCTCCTCTTGGGCGGGGCTATCCAAATAGGCTGGGACAACAGTCCCCACCTCCGAGGAGATGAAAAGCTCTTATTTTAGGCACAGGAAAGGGGTTGATACCCAAATGGTAATGAGGAGGCTTTTTATGCAATTTCCTAATATACTGAGTAGGTTCTCTAGGGAGGTAAACAAGAAAAGTGGGTCAAAAGTGCTAAATTCAGTACGGGAGCCCAATTCAATTTCTGTGGATATTCACCTGGAATGCTTTGACGCCTGGAGACCAACGCCACATCGTTCCCTGAAAAGTCTTTGCTTCCCTTGGAGTACGGTCCATCATCTAAAAGAACAAAGATGGGGAAAATAAGAATATGGAACTGAACTCTGTGAAAGAAATCGTACAATATATACAAGTATCAGACAGAAAACCCAAAACAACCAAAAACATTTTATTTAACTTCAAAGATGGAGTCACATCGGGGACAGAACAGGTAAAGAGAATCTGCTGCCAGAAGAGACCCCAAACTTTAGGAAAGGCCCTCAAATGGGAAGGTCCTCAGTAGACAAATACTTCCCATGGTTAATAGAAGAGGTGGTGGTCTCAGGATCGGCAGGTCTGAGAACAGTGGCTCTGTAGGATCATTCATGTCCATGCATTACTTATATACCCAATAATTTAAGTGGACCTCAGATACAGGCTTCTGATGGCAAGAGGAGTCCCAACAGTGGTCCAGCTCAGCTCCGTGGTCAGCTAGTTGCAGGCCGCCATGTTTAATTCAAATGGGTTGTTCAGAGTGGACAACCCCTTTAGTGGTCCATCCAAGAGTTGGAGCTCGGACATTTATCAGAATTGCTGGTCCGGCATTGACATGGACATAGAAGTGGTTGACCCAGATCCATGGAATTCCTCCAGGATGTTCTAGACCAGTGGTCTCCAACCCATGGCTCCCCAACTGTTGGAAAACTACTACTACCAGCATGCTGGAAGTGACAGTGTTCCAATAGCTTGAGAGCCATGTGGTGGAAAATCAATGGTCTAGACCAGGGATGCCCAACCTGCGGCCCTTCAGCTGTGGTAGAACTACGACTCCCAAGATGTACACTTGCTTGGTTGTTCTCAGAACTCCATAGAAATGAATGGAGCATGCTAGGAGTCATAGCTTCACCACACCTGGAGTGTCGGAGGTTAGCCATCAGGGGCACACCACCAATGAGGCCAGGTGAGGCCAGGGGTGCGCCACCAATGAGGCCAGGTGAGAGGGGTGCGCACCAAAGAGGGCCAGTGAGACGATGCTAGCAGCACAGAAGGGTCAAGAGGGGGCGGGAAGGGCCATTGGAATGAGCGCTTTTAATGGGGAGGGTTAGGTCAGAATGGCAGGAGAAGGGGGGGCGCGTTTCAGTCTTCGCTAGCAGCAAAAGCTAGGTGCCCTGTTGCCATCATCTCTAGACTATAAGCATTCTGGGCTCATAGCCCTTGAATGGGCAGTTTTTACTATGTGTGAAACCCGGGGCACCAGAGGATTGTTCAGTCCTTAATGTGGACTATTGGATTTTCACCATTTGCATGTTATTATTCCTGAAATTCAACGCCTTCCCATACGATACATTATGATCAATGTCTAAACAAGCGCAATCGAGCTTCAAAAAGCTCAACCGGGATGGAAAAAGTATAAATTACTGTATTCTTCGCATGTTAGTGCATCCTCATCCTAAGGTAGAAGCCGAATTTTGTAGTCTGCGACCGGAAAGATTGAATATTTCACGCGGTAACTTCGATATTTATATTTTTACTTTCTTATTTTTTTTATCAGGCTCCAGATAGAAATTTAAGATGCCACGTCAAGGCGGTGAGAAAAAAAAATGAAAGTTCAGAAATAATTTACATCAGCGCTTAGGAGATGGGAATAAGAGGAACGTGAGGAACATACTAGAAGGAAACGTATCGATAATGGGAGATTACGGGGAGACTCTCTGGAGAGAGGAACATGATTAGGGGAGAACGCCGCTGAGCATAGTATTCACACGTCAGTTTTCAGGCAGGCAGCTATTCATTTTAATGTGGTGTTCAGACTAGTGTTTCATCACTCCGTGTTCGTTTTTTTCAGCACAGATGCATGCTATTGATCGTGTTCCGTATCCGCGCCCATTATAGTCAAGGTCGTGAAACCACGATGCATCGTGTTGAATCCGTGTTCATGGAGCATTAAGAAAGAAGCTTTGAAAATTATTTTTCAGTGTTCAGTGAAAAGGATGAACGGACACGGATCTTCACGATGCTCACTGACATGCTTTCACCAATTTGAGCACGGACACGGACGGTGAATGGGTTAACACTGGGTTGTTGAGGTCGGTCATAAGGAAGCTCAGGGCTAAATGCAAGAATGAAAATCATAAAAAAATTTACCAAGCCTAAGAGGGGTCATTTATTAGAGCGGATTTACGCGCAGTCTTAATAGTCACTCTTCACAATACTTTGCGTTCATGCCAAAGTCAGTTCACTTGTGTCTTAATTTAAGACCAGGTTTACACACTAAAGGCGAGAAAACGATAAATGAGACGACCTGCTGGCTCCTCCTTCCATGTCTCCCTTTTTTAACTGCACAGCGGTGAAAACTCTGGCATTTGTCTGATAGTAATGAAACCTAAATGTATGAGGGAAGAGTCGTCCAGATGCCAAACCCTCCTTTGTCAAATGTGGCACTGGAGGTATTATTAAGCGCACTGGGCCCTTTTGCACACCATGGATGGGCCTATGGACCACATGGTTTAGGGACACCATGGAAAACTAGTACATCCTATGGGGACACATGGATTAGACCCCTGTTGGCACAGCTTGAATTACACCTCTTGGGGACACATTCATGAATTCATGACCCTAGAAGTATGTGGTTTGTAGACCTATGGAAGCATATGGTTACTTGAACCCATGGATTGATCTAAGAACTAGGGAGACACTGTGATTACTGTAATGTAGACCCCTATGGTATGACAGATTACTAGAGATCCAAGGATAATGTAGACCACTTGGACCCATGGATTACTGTGGTTACACTAGTACTATAGTGATGAATGGATTATGAAGACCCCATGGATTAATGTATATCCTGGGAAGATAACTGTGTTACTGTAGACCCATTGGAATCAAGATTATGGAACCCAGGATTATGTAGACATGGGACCCAGATTATAGTAATGTAGATCTATGGTGATGATGATTACTGAGACCCATGGATTAATACTATGGACACCAGGAGATTAATAGACCACTAGGAGACAACGATATGTATCTAGACGTTGGTGGTGAAAGGATTACTAGAGATCTATGGATTGATGTTGACCAGTTGGACACAATGAGTTAAACTAGAGATAATAATAGATGAGTGTATATATAGTGATACTGTAATAATATGAAGGC
Organism: Rhinella marina; assembly: GCA_900303285.1. Lineage (NCBI taxonomy): Eukaryota > Metazoa > Chordata > Amphibia > Anura > Bufonidae > Rhinella > Rhinella marina. Next base: position 30,278 of record ONZH01023454.1, on the reverse strand, counting down.
TAATGACTGCGAAGTGGTGCCCTCGGTGTGATAGAAAGGATGATTAGGACAGTAGGGACACCATCCGTAAATGGATTAATATACGGTGTCAGATGATAGACAACTGATGATTTTGTAGAAAAATTCATGATTTAGGAGATTCGTAACATTAAAGGACATTGTAATGCGTGATACAAGATTAATGGTAGACAAATGAGTAGTAATCTGGTAAAGATGCTGATGGAGACAGGACGACTTATAGGATCGTGTTATAGATCGATAGAGAGTTCTCTGGATTAAGGCTGGATTATAGGAGGGATATATATAACTGGAGACTATAACAGCACTTGAGATAAGTTGTAGATATGCGATATGGCGGACTGGGTGTCCCCATGGATTAGTCGCTGAGCACCTGGTGGAGATTCACTTTCAGTGAGTTGGTTGTGAGATGCCATGATTGGAGATATGGTTATTTACGCCTAGGAAGTGGGCTTATGTATCCATGTTAATCAGAAATATTGTATAGTGCTATCCCATTAGGGGTGGAGTCCCATGAGTATGGTACTAAGATACAAATTGTGCATGATGGTGTAGAGGCACCTGATGATGGGATTTCTCGCTTGATAAGTAAACTATGCTCGAGTACATCAGTGATTCACTAGTACAGAAATCAATTAGTAGATCCGGATGGATTACCATTGGTGATCTAAGTACTCTGTGGTTCGTGTGTTTATGTATGGATAGATCATATGTGAGGTGTTCATGTCGGTTTAAAAGATTAGGTTGTAACAGGGAAACTTCATAGGTATCTTAGAGCGGCTATTCAGCATTTATGAGGCCGAAATTGAGTTTTAAGAGAGGATAAAGTGGTGTGTGTGACATTATACTCCTTATATGTAGGAACGGTATAGATGGCACTGTATGGGTCGGACCCAAGCTGTAAGCATATACCTGACCTTCCTAATGTCTCTTTCTCGATCAGAAATACTATGAAAATTTTAAGGACAATTGCGAGGATGGATTTCCAGAATTAAGGGATACAAGGCCGGGACGACGTGTGAAAGAGTGTAGATCGTGTATATGTAAAGTCTGTACAGAATTCCCTCGATATACACGGGTCAGCGGGCCCTCTTTAAAGTCCTTGTGGAGCGAGAATGCAGCTGAACTATGACAGCTCGACATGTGTTGCATACAGCGAACCCCTCACCCGGGCTTTCTTTGGTCTAAATGTATCCTCACATATCAGAGAAAGGGGCAAATCTGAGTTCAGCGCAAAGAGAAATTTAACACATTCAGGTATCCTAACATAATCATGATTATATAAAGGGACACTACACCTCACCAGAGACACATGAATGGGTTACAAGTTCCCCAGGAGGGCATAAAGCATAGGGGGGGAGCCGTTTTGGTTTATGAGTTCGTCTCCTCATTAAAGGATGTAAGAAAAGGTTTTCATGAATGTTAAATCAAGTACAATCCAATAATAATCATAATGAGGGCAGTCTTATATCCGGAATAAGGAGGCAGCCGTTATTGTGCAAATTCCTCAGATCGTCATAAAGCGCTAACACAGCGAATATGTCTGGAAGATATTGGTTTAAAGGAGCGGTGAGACCCAAGAGAATGTCTATTTGCTAAAATCTGTTGCTAGCAAATATTAGAGAGAATTCAGCTTTCAAGGATATCTGAGTTATTATATACCGCAAATAGTCATAAGAGAAGGGTTTGTATAGAGAGAAATGATATAACATGTGGTATCTACTGTATATTATGTCTATATGTTACAGCTGGTATAAGTTATACTCTTTGGTATACGTGATATGGAGCATGCTGGTATACGTGGGTATCTCCTGTTATTTATATATGTAAGCTGGTATAGGTTGCGAAAGTATAATATCTTCTAGTATGTAGTGATTGGACATGCTTGGTATAATCTGGTACATCTTCTTTATATTTTATCTATATATAGTAAGTTGGTATAAGTTTATACATCTTTTGGTTACAGGTGATATGGAGCATTGCTGGTATAACCTGGTATTCAGTATATAATTATATATGTAACAGCTGGTATAAGGTTATACATTTCTGTATAGAGTGATATGGATGATGCTGGTCATATACTGGGTATTATGTATTAATTATATATACAGCTGGTATATACTGGATTCCTGTATATAATTATTATTATACAGGCTGGTATTAGTTATACTTTCTTGTAATATAGTGATATGGAGCATGCTGGTATAGTAACTGGGTATTCTACTGTATATAATTATAGACAGTGTGATAAGATTAATCATACTTTCTTGTAATATGGTGATATGGGGATGCTGGTATAAACTGGGTTTCCTGTATTTAATTATATATGTAAGGTGTATAGAGTTATATACATCTTCATTGTTGATAGTTGTATGGAGCCATGTGTAATATACTGGGTGTCTCTGTATATATTAATATATGTACTGGCTGGTATAAGATTAATACATCTTTTATATAGTGATTGTGGACGATGCTGGATAAGACCTGGGTATCTACTGTTTTAGATGTTTTATGTAAGCTGTATAGAAAAAGTTATACATTTCTGTAGTAGTGATATGGAACGATGTGGTATACCTGGGTATTCCTGTATATAATTGATGATAGTATACGCTGGTATAGTTATACATCTATATGGTATAGTAGTGATATGGAGCATCTGGTATGACTGGGTATCTCCTGTATATAAGTATAGTATGTACAGGCTGGTAATAAGTTATGACATTCTAGTATATGGGATATGGACCATGAATGGTATAACCTGGTATAGCTACCTGTAATATTATATATGTACACGTGGTATAAGTTTACATTTTTGTATATAGTGATATGGAGCATGCTGGTTACAACTGGTTAATCCTGTATATATATATATGTTAAGCTGGTTAAAAGTTATTACATATTCTGTATATAGTGATATGGAGCATGCTGGTATACACTGGGTATCTCCTGTATATACATTAGTATTATGTAAGCTGGTATTCGAGTTATACATCTTTCTGTATCAGTGATTTGGAGCATGATGAGAATGGACTGGGTATCTCCTGTTATTTTATAATGTAAGCTGGTATAAGTTAATACATCTTGTATTAGGTGATTGGAGCATGTGGTTAACTGGGTATTACTGTATATAATTATATATGGTAGCCGGTATAGTTATACATTTACTTGTATATATTTGATGTGAGCATTGCTGGTATAAACTGGGTACTGGTCTGATATATAATTATATATGTACATGCGTGGTATAATAGATATATCTTATTGGTATATAGAGATATGGCATGCGTATAACGCTGGGTATATCCGTGTATATAATATTAGTTACGGCTGGTTAAGTTATAATATTCTTGTATATGCGTGGATATGGGGCATGCTGGTTTAATAGAGATATATATATAATAAATAGATAGGAAGATTGTAAGTGTATAGTGGTATAATTATCATTTCTTTGTATATGTTGATACATGGAGCATGCTGGTATAATGGGTATCTCCTGTATAAATTATATATGTAAGTGGTAAAGTTTACTCTTCTGTATATATTGATAGGAGCATGCTGGTATAACTGGGTATCTACATGTATATAAATTTATAATGTAAGCATGGTATAAAGTATAAATAATAATTTTTGTATATTAGTGAATATGATGCATGCTGGTATAAGGGGAGACTGGGTATATCTTATATAATTTATATATGTACGCTGGTATATGAGATATTTGTATATAGTGGATATGGAGCTGCTGGTATAACTGGGTATCTCCTGTCTATAATTATATAATGTAACGCTGATAATAAGGTTATACATTTCTGTATTAGTGATATGGAGCATTGCTGGTATATAGGCTGGGTATCTCGTGTTATAATTAATAAATATGTCGCTGTAGAATATAATGTTTATACATTTCTGTTATATAGGATATGGAGCATGCTGGTATAACTGGGTATCTGTACTGGCTAGTAAGGCTTCCTCTTAAGAACGGATTACAATAAAGAGAGTGTATAAATACCATTGAGCGTATATATATTCTTTCAGCCGGTTGATTATAAGAAGAAGGAGATGAAAATTTTTTTCCGCCTCGAGAATGGCTCGATGCGTTTCCCGTATATGCGCCGATTGTGTACGCGCTGGGAAGTTAACAATCGTTATAAATTAGGAATTATATATTTTTGCTTGAATATCAAATTTTAAATTCTGCTCGAGATGATGTTTTGGTACGTGTATGTGCAAGAGGTGCTAGAGGAATAGAGTTAATATGGTATGGACTTCGCACACGGCCGCGACTCGCGGCCGCGCTATGGTATCAGCGGAGAACAGAAAAGAAACCAACATTTTATGTAGAGAGAAAGATCTGGAGCGTGGCATTAAGGTGATTGTGCAGTAAATCTCAAAAAAGCATTTATGACGTTATAAAGTAACATCGCATCTGTGAGACGACTGATATAACTGCCAAGTGTGAATACATGGGAGCATAACTCATACACATTGCTGCTGTATAGGTGGTGTGACTAATGGTGTGAATACTAGGGGACAATTATTAAGCTGGCGGTGATTCGCAAGTTTATGAAGGGTGCGACCGTACTTGGCGCACCAGAGCATTTCTAAGTAAGACTTCGAGCAGTCTACTGTAGACATTTTCTACCTTAAAATAGGCGTGAAAACAATAATGAGATGGGTGCGCGGTCCCTCCCCCCAAATTTAGGACTGGCGCCGCATTGCGCCGAAAGACGCAAATTTAGGCGTATAATTAGTTTGATCATAGTTTGTCTACAGAGGGTGTGGTAACTATGAGAGTCATTTAATATAATTTGCCTACTTTGGCGATTTGTGGAGATTGAGGACAAAGGTTATTGAGCGAATTTCAACTTTGCCGCCACGCAGGTTAAAAAAAAGTGGCGGGGGCGAAAGGGGGGACGGGGGGCGTTCATTCATTTACACCTGTTTTGGGGTGTCTAAATTTAAGCCAGAAGGAATGACGTAGAATTAGACCGGCGGTGGATGCGCAAAGTTAGTAGAGGCGGTGCGGATCCAGGGTTATTATGACTGGCTAAAATGCAGATTTAATAAATTACCCAATTATTTCCATATCGAAGGTATAGGATATATAGTTGCCATAATGGAGGGTGTACATAGTTGCCATAGTTGATGGAGGGTGTGATATAATGTTGCATAAGGAGGATGTGGGATACATAGTGCCATAACTGAAGGGTTGATATTTATGCAATATGGAAGTGTGGAACTTGGCTGCATAATTGTAAGGTCTCCATACATGCTCCAGATGTACCACATCATCGATAGAGGACATGATTCATGGCCATTTGGAATTATTTTTTTTTTTTTAAAGTCAATTTTTTAGGTTTCCCCCATTCCTCCGAGATCAGCTGATTACTAGGTCTCAATCTGCAATATTCGCTTAGGTTGCTGTATTAGCCGGGTGAGAGTCCTGTAAGTGACAGAGGACGGCGGGTCTGCGAACTGCGCAGGAATCATAAAAATCCCTCATCAGCTCTGATCTAATTGGCCATTAACCCTGCGCCTTACGCCCGGCGTAACGGTTCACTGTGGTTATAATGTCGACATTCACACCCTCCTCTGGTTATTGCGCTGGGCGGTCAGGATCAGGGCCCATTATTATCGTCAGAGACACCGGCGGATAGGTCTGATGTGTACATCGTCGTCTCTATAGGAGGCACTATAGCTTATACAACTACAACCCCCAGCATGATATGGGCTGGAGTGAAGCTGCAATGTAAAGCATGGGGGAGCAGATCATCAAGTGTGATGTACAATCCATATTATATTCAGTTATGCGGTCACATTTTGCACGTCAGCGGGCGGAATATTTTGGATTTTCTCTCCTGGACGTCCCGGTTATAATTACTATGAGTAAACAAACGAGAGCGGAGGAGAAAACGTATTGAATAAGTATCCGTGCGGCTGTGAGCGGAGAATGGAGCAAGTGGAATGTGGGGGAGGGGAGCGGCGTTCGGTATGGGTAATGTAAACGTTTATGGGGGTCAGTATACAGACATATAGGAAACCAGGTCAGGAATGCACGTACATTAATCAGTGGGGGAGGGGATGCACAGAGACCTGGATATAGCATTGGCGCATTATACATTTACTGGTCATTGTTTAGAAAGCTATCCGCCATGCTGCACCTTTCCACATCTCTTCCTTCATCAGGTATATCGAGGGTGAAATAACAGGACCTGCAAGAAAGGGATGAAATGTGCCTGAGGGTCACCCCCGTAGTCCTGGGTCCTCCTTTCACGAGCCGGGGGGCCACATTTGGTTTTCTCTAGGGCCCCTCCTCTCCTATGCAGACCCCCGCGCCCTCACATCATATGGAATCTCTCCCTCCGATCCTCAGGACTCTCTCGTGCTGCATCGACACTCCGGAAATCTCCTGAACTGCACAACTGAAAACCAAACGACCACCAAGCTTTCCACAGATCCGGAATGGCACACACTGTTGTCACGCCCCCACGGCTCCCGCTCTCAGCAGCTCTGCCTCTGTGTCAGTCTTGACTGCATTTATGGCATTCTATTCATTCTAGCGTGAATTCTTGTTATAGATTTGGCACTTACAGATAAAGGGGGACTGCGTTGCACTGCATTTCTGCTCCAGTGTACAAGGGCCGTGCCCCTACTATTGCATGATCCCCTCCCATCAGGTGTAGATTGCAAGCTCTTGGGACCAGGGATCTCTATTATGTTTTTCATTATCTTTCCATGTTGTCAACTGCAAGTGAATTTCCCATAGACAGACCCCAGGCCATCCTGCCCATATACCCTGCACTGTATCCTCCGTCCTAAACATTCCTCTTCTAGCTCCAGCATCTGGTTCTTGGAAAGCTGGGTCACAGCTCACACCCAGCTTTCCCAGAGACCTGAATGGCAAATGTCCATCAGCACAATCCGGATGATATGTCATCCAGGAACATAGGAAAGCTGGATGACGCTGCCATTACAGCTCCACAGGGCGGAAATCACTCAGCTTTCCTAGAGTCCTGATCTACTGAGTTATGTCTATGGGCCTGACGGATGTAAAACCAGGTGACGTCCCCCTCAGAAGTACCGGAAACTGGACGACAACTACTGGGAGAAGGAAAGGAGGCAGCACTGGTAGTCACCCAGCTTTTCCAGGTTCCCCCAATGATCAGCTTCTCATAAAGGAGACAATATTTTATATTTCGGATTTCTCTGAATTCCTGCACAGCCAAACCCCTCACATTCCCAGAACACCAGCTGCACCATGACAAACCCCTCAGAGACATAGCAGAGCTCAGCTACACCACGCAGGGTTCAGCACTGCTACCTGCCACTGGATGACACTGACCGGGTGCAAATGACTCAGCCGCAGTCCTGATAATGACCGTCACAAATACTGTACGCAGATGTAGCAGAGCTGAATTAGTCACTGACTCATACCTTTTTTGCCCTATCCTGACCAAGGCAGGACGGCTGGTTGGTGCCCCCTGCGGCACTCGGCACTACCCCCCGTCAGCCCCCCTAGAGATGCTCTCAAGCTAATAAAATCAGCACTGCTACATCTGCAGACAGTCCTCACATTTGCAAAGTTGATAGGGATGGCAGTAATGCCTACTGGGTGGCACAGGGCACAGACTGGCAATCAGTGGGGTTCAGCCTAATACCCCAAGAGTCCACAGAAGAGAAGAGAGAGATCCACTCACCGAAATCTGAGTGCAGATCCTTCCTGAGCCCACAGAGCATGTCTGCTGGAGAGCTGCACACCGCACACAGCCCGTGCCGCCTGCTCTGCCCCCAGCCCTGCTCCCACTGGCACATCCCACATAGCAGAGCAGACTCCGCGCTCCGCACTGATTGGACGGCACAGGGCAGCTCAACTTTTCTCAGCAATATAAAATCCTCACATTTCTCAGCTTTGTCAGCGCCGGGTTCGATGCCACCCAGGGCACCATCTCCACAATCCATACCGGGCTTCCATATGTTCGCCGATCATCTGACCAAAAGACCAAAAATTCACCTAATGCTTCCTAAGAAAATGGCGTGAAGGCGATTCCTGTTGGCTACAATGTGTCACCGGGTCGTGGTCGGAAAGTCGAGGCCTCGGGCTCCGTTCACACTGCAGACACATGCGCATGGCTGTACGCCAAATGGACACGATGGCGAAAGGTGTAGCCCACAATTAGAAAAAAAAAAAAAGACATGGCTGCCTTCTTCCATAAACAGCGCCACACCTGTCCAGAGGCGGAGTCTGGTATTGCAGCTCTGTTGAAATGGATGGAGATGAGCTGCAATACCAGGTGCAACCTGTGGGAAAGTGTAGCGCTGTTTGCGGATGTTTTTCTTCATCCTGGAGAACCCGCACGCGGTATGCGGCCCCAGAGGTGAAGTTTAACATCATGACCCCCATAGTGTGAGGCAGGACTTGCTTTAGGTGTGTGAGGAGGAATTAGGTCCGGGATAGGGAATTCTGTGTCAGGACATGCTGGGAGTAGTAGTTATACTAAAGTTGGAGATCAATGCTGGATTATCTAGTAGTATTAATGATGAGGTAACGTGCCGAGGCGGGGCGGTTAATATGGCCGACGTCTGCTGGTGTCAGTCACGCGGTGGCAGCTGTTGCGCCGCACATACGTCCGGAGAGATAGAAACAGTTGTTTGATGTAACTGAGATCTGAGGCGCGGAGAATGCGACTCAGCCGAGAGTATGGAAGCAAAAGGGCGGATATCTGGAGAGGTCCAGTCAGCACACACAGGGTTAGGGCTCATTCACACGACTGTATGTATTTTGTGGTCCGCGAAAATTGGATCCGCAAAAAATACAGATGACGTCCGTGTGCATTCTGTATTTTACGGAACGGAATAGCCGGCCCCTAATAGAACAGTCCTGTCCTTGTCCGTAATACAGACTATAATAGGACATGTTCTATTTCTTTGCGGAACGGAAATACGGAAACGGAATGCACACAGAGTAACTTCCGTTTTTTTTTTGCGGACCCATTGAAATGAAGGGTTCCGCATACAGTCCGCAAAAAGAACAGAACGGACACAGAAAGAAAATACTTTTGTGAGCTTAAATATTCCCCGACATCATCCTTAAAGAAAAAAACTTCCGGAATTATTTCCTTTGCAAACCTTGTGTCTTCTCCTCCATTCACAGCCAAAGCTGCATTTAACATCCTGCTGATGTTCTGTTACCAGACAGAAGTGCATTATGGGGGTTCATCATCCCCTAGATCCCATGATTGACAGCGGGTGCAGGTAAACTGCCGCCTGATTCCAGGGATGCACAGTATGGCTGTGGATGCATGTGCATATATGTACTTAATAAGGGGATGAGTGCATTGAGACTAATTTTACTTGACACAATTTACGCCATTGATTGTATAGGATTGGAAAAACATGGCTGCTTTCTACCTAAACAGCGCCACGCCTGCCCGCAGGTTGTTTGTGGTATTGCAGCTTAGCCCCATTCACGTCAACCTGAGCTGAGCTGCAATACCAGACACAACCTTTAGACGAGGGACTGTAAAGCCCCACATTGGCTGAATGATAGGGGTTGTAGTTCCCTACCAGTGCAATCCATAGGCTGCATACTGCAGGTGTAAATATACAATATGATGCCGTTTCCCCGTCTCAATCGGCAGCTCTTATTATGCTCCTGGCTATGGACACTGTATGGAGGCACCAGGGGTCCCTATGGGCCCATAATACAGAGCTGTAGGTGCTATATGCGCCTCTAGGGGTGAACACCTCTGTAATACGGCATCTGATGGGACAGAACACTATAGAGTCTCATTGATTTTTTTTTGCTTTGTCTATAATTCTAAAATGTTACACTTTTCATTTTGGCCACTAGAGGTCAGCAGTGGAGACTTCTCACTTTACAGCTTGCTGCGTCTCAAAATATAATTAAAGGGAATGTGTATTGTCATTTTATATTGCTCCAGTGCACCTAAAATAAAAAATATGAATTTGTTAATGGTCTCGATTAAAAAAAAAATAAAAATCTCCTCCTGTTTTATGTATACAGCTCCTGTGCAGAGAGACGTGCATCTCCATGTCACAGGCTATACGCAAACCCTGTCTGATCCTGCAACCCCTCTGCCTCCTAAAACTATAGATCAGTAGACACCAGCTAGTGGCTCTCCAGCCGTTACAAAACTACAACTCCCAACATGCCATGACAGCCCTAGTCTGGACATGCTTGGAGTTGCAGTTCTGCAGCTGGAAAACCACAGGCTGAGGAAAGAGATGTAGGACTACGGATCTGACTGCACACAGGATGAGGATGATGGCGGCCCTCAGTAAGGTTACCAGGGATGATGGGAGTGGAGGTCAGTAGTGACATCATTGAGGGGGAGGCTGTAATAGAATCAGGGTTGGGTCAGCCTGGACAAAACTGCAAGTCCCGGGAATTGCACCAAACACGTAGCAGTTTTGGTATGACAACCCGCTTTTTGTCTCCGTAGAAGCCATCCAAGATTTGATGGAAATGGGTCATCAGAAAATCTATTGTTTAATTCAAGTTATGTACAAAAAACCTGCAGTTTTCACTCTTAGTCTCACAATAGGCTGATACTCCTTTTTCTGCAGAGATCACATCTCAGGAGTCATCTCACTATCATAACAGGCAGGATTACAATGACTAGTAACAACTATACATAAGAAGATCCACCATTCAACGGTAGGTGAAATCACAGCTCAGCCCCTTCCCCTTCCTGTTCAATGAACACTAAGCCTTACAATAGACTGACACTTGATGTTCTGTACAAATCACGTTTCAGGAGTCGTATCATTATCAGCACAGGCAGGATTACAATGACTAGTAACACCTATACATAACAATTACTTCCCAGAACTCAACTCATTATCATGACAAACTGGATTACAGTGACTGGCAAAACTTATATACATACAACAAACAATCCACATGTTACAGTGGGAAATGTCACAGCTTATCTACTCCCCCTCTTTCCACAATGACCTCTGCACAGGTCACAGAGCATGCGCACAATACTTTCACATAGAAGTCAATGAGTCTACAGGCAAACCCTATGGTCCATGTGGCTGCTGTAGAACAAATCTTTGAAAGCTGTTAACTGCATCTAAGGCAAGATGGCCGCCCTTATAACCATATACCAAAAACATAAATCAATAAAAAAAACTATAAATCAGAAAATAAAAAAAATAAAGAGTAGAAAAAATATATACAAGCCATACGTTCCCTTTAACAGGTTTGGGCCTCCATTCCAGGGAAGTGGCTGTCACTTACTTTGAGGGACAGCTGTTCGCCCAGGGTAGCAGTGCTCCATACATTACATTGCCTCCCATTGCATTAGAAAAGTCAATTAATTGAGCGCGCCTCCCACCATCCTCTGATGTTTTCCAAAACTCATTAATTTGCTGCTTATTGAATTTTAGGTGAAAAAAACAACAACTTTACGAAGAATAAATCACTTCTTCCTGCAGCGGGCACTGATGGAACAGGCGACAGATGAGAGTGCAGCTGCCAGGGGGGGCAGAGCAGTGACCAGGGGTCTTGTGGTCAGAGCATGGGTCCTCTCACCGAGAAAAATGTTCCATGTTTACAGATCAGTGACATTTCTAATAGACGAGGACAAGAATTTTTTTTTTTAACAAAAATCACATATCGAAGAATAGTCCCTAAATATACTTTATTCTGGAAAGTTGGCGCCCTGTGCAAACTACTCCCACAGACCTATAAAGACTGCATGCAGTACTGCCTGCCGCCACCAGAGGGCAGTATATGCCATATTTAAAAACCACCGCCATCCGCATTCACTTCTACCTTATGGATACAGATTGCTATAATCACGCACAGGAACACTGTGAAAAGGTTAACGAAGCAGAATAAAACCGTCATCATTACAATAAAGTTTTATACAGCGATACTTTGAGACGACCACACAAATTTCTTAAGAAAATGGTTTTCTAGAGGAGTGGTCTTTTCAAGGAAGGCAGCCATTGTACATAGGGTATATCAGATTTGATAACTGTTACCGAATCATCAAGTTCAGATCCAGGATAGTCTTCTTGAGAGGTTTAGTGTCTGCATCCTCCACCCTCTGATGATCCTCATTTGGAAGATCAAGCATAAAAACCTACAGGTAGGTCCTACAGGAATAGGATATGACTGGCAGGGGTCTGTTCCTTTGGGACCCTTGATCATGAGATGACAAGTGGCCTTCCTGCTGTGAAGGAGCCATGGCACTTAAGTTGTGGGGGTCCCGACAAAGTCCTACCAATTAGAATGTGACTGGATTAAGGGTGTGGCTAACTAGGCAACTGCCCAGGGCTCCCACCTTCTAGGAGGCTATTTATCATTGACTCCTCCACCACCGTAGACCAACAGAGAATTAACAATTAACACTTTCTCTACCTGAGATCAACAGGTATTTAAAAAAAAAAAATAATGAAAAAAAAAGACCGAGAACAGCCAGAAAGGGGGTGAGGGGGGCGGTAAACAAGGACTGCCATTGGTGGGGAAGCCCAGCCCCATAGAGCGGGGACGTCTGGCAGCTTTCTCACTCAGAAAACTACAATCAGCTCCGCGCCAAGAGCCGAAAGCAATCAAATCTATTCCATTTATTTTCCCCCCGGAGGAAAGTCAGACTTCATACAGAGAGAAATGACTCCGAGCCCCGGAGAAACAGAGTCTTATGTGCAAGAAAATTACCAGACATCGTTCTAAACAGGAAAAATAGACTCAGAGTGAGAAGGAAACACTCGACACCTCGAAACATGTCAACGGAAGGATGGTGCTGACACACGGAGAGCAAAGAAGGGGTTAATCACATACACGCTGCGGAATCACATCAGTATATAGAATCAATGAGACCTGTCCTGACTAATACTGCCCACACAGCTGAGGGGCTGTTACAATGTATTAGCCCAGCTAAGGATTATCACTGCAGTACCGGATGTGGATAGGTTTGTGCTTTTGCAGTGGTTAAAGCAGTTCCTACACCAAAACACTGTAACAAGTCCTCAGTTGTGTCAAAGTAGGACTAGGTGAGGAGAGGTTGCCAGTTGACAGATTTCTTCATGCAGCGTTTCATGTATTTAAAAAAAAAAAAAAATGTTTTCAGCGCTGGGTACAGGTTTAGGACAGAATCCGTCTCCTTCCCCCTCTGGCAGCTGATAATATAGACCTTTCTTACTTTCCCTGCAGAAGGAGTCATCTCCGCTATACTGCCATATACTGCAGAGGCTTTGCTCCTTCCTGACAAGCAGAAACCTACTTCTATTGGCTGCATAGACCTGACTGTAGAGAGAGTAACTGACCATGGATGATCACAACCAGCACTCGGCTCACTAGGTGGACATGAACATTGCTATACGCTGTGAACACCAGGTGGAGCTATACTATGCAAGTAACTGAACACCAGGGGGAGCCATACATACTATGCAAGTAACCGAACACCAGGTGGAGCCATACTATGTAAGTAAATGATCACCAGGTGGAGCCATACTATGTAAGTAACTGAACACTAGGGACAGCCATACTATGTATGTAACTGATCACCAGGTGGAGCCATACTATGTATGTAACTGATCACCAGGTGGAGCCATACTATGTATGTAACTGATCACCAGGTGGAGCCATACTATGTATGTAACTGATCACCAGGTGGAGCCATACTATGTATGTAACTGATCACCAGGTGGAGCCATACTATGCAAGTTACCGAACACCAGGTGGAGCCATACTATGTAAGTAACTGAACACCAGGTAGAGCCATACCTATGTAAGTAACTGAATTACCAGGTGGAGCTATACTATGCAAGCAACTGAACACCAGGTGGAGCCATGCTATGTAAGTAACTGAACACCAGGTGAAGCCATACTATGTAAGTAACTGATTACCAGGTGGAGCTATACTATGCAAGCAACTGAACACCAGGTGAAGCCATACTATGTAAGTAACTGAACACCAGGTGGGGCCATACTATGTAAGTAACTGATCACCAGGTGGAGCCATACTAATGTAAGTAACTGAACACCAGGTGAAGCCATACTATGTAAGTAACTGAACACCAGTGGGCCATACTATGTAAGTAACTGATCACCAGGTGGAGCCATACTATGTAAGTAACTGAACACCAGGTGGGGCCATACTATGTAAGTAACTGATCACCAGGTGGAGCCATACTATGTAAGTAACTGATCACCAGGTGGAGCCATACTATGTAAGTAACTGATCACCAGGTGGAGCCATACTATGTAAGTAACTGAACACCAGGTGGAGCCATACTAGTAAGTAACTGAACACCAGGTGGAGCCATACTATGTAAGTAACTGATCACCAGGTGGAGCCATACTATGTAAGTAACTGAACACCAGGTGGAGCCATACTATGTAAGTAACTGAACACTAGGGACAGCCATACTATGTATGTAACTGAACACCAGGTGGAGCCATACTATGTAAGTAACTGAACACCAGGTGAAGCCATACTATGTAAGTAACTGATCACCAGGTGGAGCCATACTATGAATAACTGATCACCAGGTGAGCCATACTATGTAAGTAACTGAACACCAGGTGGACATACTATGTAAGTACTGATCACCAGGTGGAGCCATACTATGTAAGTAACTGAACACCAGGTGGAGCCATACTATGTAAGAAACTGAACACTGGAAGCCATACTATGTATGTAACTGATCACCAGGTGGAGCCATACTATGCAAGTTACCGAACACCAGGTGGAGCCATACTATGTAAGTAACTGAACACTAGGGACAGCCATACTATGTATGTAACTGAACACCAGGTGGAGCCATACTATGTAAGTAACTGAACACCAGGTGAAGCCATACTATGTAAGTAACTGAACACCAGGTGGAGCCATACTATGTAAGTAACTGAACACTAGGGACAGCCATACTATGTATGTAACTGAACACCAGGTGGAGACATACTATGTAAGTAACTGAACACCAGGTGAAGCCATACTATGTAAGTAACTGAACACCAGGTGGGGCCATACTATGTAAGTAACTGATCACCAGGTGGAGCCATACTATGTAAGTAAATGATCACCAGGTGGAGCCATACTATGTAAGTAAATGATCACCAGGTGGAGCCATACTATGTAAGTAAATGATCACCAGGTGGAGCCATACTATGTAAGTAACTGAACACCAGGTGGAGCCATACTATGTAAGTAACTGAACACTAGGGGCAGCCATACTATGTAAGTAACTGATTACCAGGTGGAGCTATACTATGCAAGCAACTGAACACCAGGTGGGGCCATACTATGTAAGTAACTGAACACCAGGTGGAGCCATGCTACGTAAGTAACTGACCACCAGGTGGAGCCATACTATGTAAGTAACTGAACACCAGGTGGATCATACTATGTAAGTAACTGATTACCAGGTGAAGCCATACTATGTAAGTAACTGAACACCAGGTGGGGCCATACTATGTAAGTAACTGAACACCAGGTGGGGCCATACAATGTAAGTAACTGAACACCAGGTGGAGCCATACTATGTAAGTAACTGAACACCAGGTGGAGCCATACTATGCAAGTTACCGAACACCAGGTGGAGCCATACTATGCAAGTTACCGAACACCAGGTGGAGCCATACTATGCAAGTAACCGAACACCAGGTGGAGCCATACTATGCAAGTTACCGAACACCAGGTGGAGCCATACTATGTAAGTAACTGATCACCAGGTGGAGCCATACTATGTAAGTAACTGATCACCAGGTGGAGCCATACTATGTAAGTAACTGATCACCAGGTGGAGCCATACTATGTAAGTAACTGATCACCAGGTGGAGCCATACTATGTAAGTAACTGAACACTAGGGGCAGCCATACTATGTAAGTAACTGATCACCAGGTGGAGCCATACTATGTAAGTAACTGATCACCAGGTGGAGCCATACTATGTAAGTAACTGATCACCAGGTGGAGCCATACTATGTAAGTAACTGATCACCAGGGGGAGCCATACTATGTAAGTAACTGAACACTAGGGGCAGCCATACTATGTAAGTAACTGATTACCAGGTGGAGCTATACTATGCAAGCAACTGAACACCAGGTGGAGCCATACTATGTAAGTAACTGAACACCAGGTGGGGCCATACTATGTAAGTAACTGAGCACCAGGTGGAGCCATACTATGTAAGTAACTGAACACCAGGTGAAGCCATACTATGTCAGTAACTGAACACCAGGTGGGGCCATACTATGTAAGTGTCAGAACTGTTCACTGGATGTATGGAAATGAAAAATATGTTTCACTTTTATTATCTATACAGTGAATAAAGAATTTAATGGTGGGAGAACCCTTTTAACATGTACACAGAGTAGAGCCCCCCCCCCTCCCAGTTTGCAGCCTATGAGATAACCTGACATTGTTTTAAACATATTAACAAACAAGAAATGCTGGGACATGTAGTTCAATAGTGACATCAGTGAGGAAGGAAGTAGCCAACTTCTCCTGCTTGGGTTTTAATAGACAGGGATGTAGCTGCAGAATAGGACATAAGGATACAGAAAGACGGGAAAGCCATGGGATTTCTCACAGACCAGCATTTTACGCTGCTGGATGATGCGTCTAATATATGACCACACTCAGTCCTCGTCATGCCATGCGCCAGGAGGAAGTCTACGGAAGATCTAAGCTGCCACAGATTTCTGCCTTCAATTGCAAGTGGCGTTTAAAAAGTCGTAAACTCAGTGGGGCACATTTACTAAAGTGTCTACATCTGTTTTTAGTCTAAAAAAATGCAGTTTTAGACAGTCTTTTTTTTTAGTTGTATTTACTACTGAAATTGCGCCTGTTTTGGAGGCTCTTTGGACTATTTTTTAAAAAAAATAATTATTTTCAAACTTTTTTTGTCTGTTTTCAGCGTTGGAGTGCGACCTTTTTTTGCATGAAAAAGCGTACTTTCCTGGAAACGTGAATTTTGTCCGCAAAGATGCAACTTTTTTCATGTGTAAATAAATGAGACCAGTCTAAGCGAATATAAACCTGTCCTACTGAAAAACAGCTGAACCCTAACCCTAATACCAATACCCTGAGTCTAATTCATCAATGGCTGTGCGACTTTTAATAAATGCTCGGCAAAGGTAAGACAGACGAATGAAATGCCCCGGTCTAAATTTTATGACCAAAAACAGGCGAACTTGATAAATTTGCCCCCCATGTTTGCAACTTTTTACGCCAAAAGTGGTGCTGGGAGATATTATAACTCCCCCAAAGTTGTGCCAATTAATGACCGGCGGTGGTGTCACTTCTGCAGGAAGAGTCCATTATCTGGACAGAGGGAGGGGGGGGGGGGGACAGGCTGTAAATATGTATTAATGTGAATACAGAATACGCTCTAGCACTGGGAGGGGAAGGGGCGTCAGTTTTAGAAGCCGCTCACTTAATACATCTCAGAATTTAGAAAAAAAAAAACAAACCCTAAAGACAGTTTAATAACAGGCCTGTCACGCTAATCAGAAGAGATTTCTTAATTACACATGCACAGGGCTGACATGTTCCCGTCACGAGCTGCGGAGGCATAACAGCCGAGAACAATAAGACAAGCGCGACTTAACCCCTTCGGATCCAGTCGTTGCAAAACAACTCTAACTTCAAAGGGTTAATGGTTTAAAACCTGGAAAAGGGGCGACGTCTGTATGAAGTGAGACGCAACGGCTACAATGCTGGGGCTTGTGATCCTGCAGCAGCATATTGGGACTTGTAGTTCTCCACGGCAGCAGCAGAAGAGGGGGCTTATTGCCATTTTTTAAAGGAGCTATTCACTTTTGTGTTTTCAAGATCTCTGCTTGCTGTCAGCGAATAAGAGCATAGTTGTTTAGACCTCGCTGCAGGTTGTAACAGGCGTGAAACAGCACAGGCCCGGTCTACACGATACAATGTAACACACTGCGATGGTCAGGGCAGGATTTTAGCCTCCGATTTCTGTTCACTGACAGCAGGCAGAGCTCTTGAAAATGCAGATGGATCGAAGCACAAAGTATATTACAAGCAGTTGCTCACACAATTAGATGAGGCTTGAGAACCCCTTTAATATTCCACTAATGCAACAACAATTTAAAGGGATTCTCCACAAGAAAAATCTTCTTAATGTGACAGTGAATGATAGATATATGGGTGGGTCAGGCTTCTGTGCCCCTTCTATTCCCGCTCTTTAGTGCCAGTATAAGCTTCAGGACCTCGGTATACAGGTAAACTGGTTGCTAAGGACAAGCTGCCTGACAACCTCATATCTAAGGTTGTAGCTGTATCCATAGCAACTAGTCTTCCTATTCAATTGACAGGTTGGCATTGGGCAGCAGTGGAAGGGGAGAAGGGGGCAGATTTTGATTATGAGCCCCCCTGAGGCAGCGATGGACGCAGGAATGGGATGTTACTATATATATATATATATATATATATATATATATACATATATACACATATATACACACACACACACACAACAGAAATAACTCAATAAAGAGATACAAGCCCACTGAAATATGACTGCTGCTATACCCGGTCACTACCACTAGAGGGCAGTATAATACCACCGGCTCTATCAGCGGTAGCTTTGCAGCAATGATCTCGATGACCCATTTTTAATGATTTTTCTTGCTTCGACTGCGCAGAAAGCAGAGGCAGAAGATTTTATATCTACAAATAAAGCTCCGGCCTCGGCTTCCAGGAAATTAAATCGAATGCAGTTGAACTCAATGGCTTAATATCTCCGTAATCGAGACGGGACTCGGGGGAGTCATCGCTACATTAGCCATTCACTGGGTTCAGAGCGTAAAGCTGCATCAGGAGGCGCGCTCACCCCCGGCAGACACAGAGACCCGAGGGCCGCACCAATACCTGGGCATCAATGTTATTTCCATCGTGGTATGCAACGGATTCTCTACCTGGCCAAAAGTATGTGAACCCCCCAACCTTGCCAAGTATCGGGTTCAGGCACTGCAATCACATCTAAGTGCACGAACCCAGGTGTAGAGCCATGCAGCAGGGTCATACTATAGGGCTCAGCGACCTGGCACTGTGATGGGGGCAGGGGCGGACTGGGAACTTAAAGTGGCCCTGGAAAAAATACCAAAAATGGCCCCATTTTGTAGTCGGCTCCAAATTGACACATTATACCGCCCTAACAGAGCCAGATACCACAGTCCATCACAAAATACTGCCCCAAAAACTTCCACTGACCGGCAGTGAGGGGGGGGCTCAGGCGACCTCCTGGGCATCGGCCCACCAGGAAATTTCCCTGTAGGGTCAATGGCCGATCTGCCCCTGGATGGGGGACACCAATCCAAAAAAGTCATGCCCACAGCTGTCACTATGAAGAGGAAACCTCTAGAACAGGGATGGCCAACCTGCGGCTCTCCAGCTGACTCTAGATCCAACTCTAAAGTTTGGTGGAGAAGGACTGGTGATCTTGGGTCGGTTCTTCATGGGACTGAGGCTCTCAGATCAATTAAAATTCTCTAGCTTCACTCCTGTTCTAGTAAACGATGCCCCGGGGGGCAACGAGGGGTCTTAAACATGTTTTGGTATGGACGAACTCGACCAAATCCTCATCTCAACCGCACCTGGACGCAAGTAACGTCAACGCGTTTCGGGACAAGACCAGTCCCATTTGCAAGACCAACACCACACATGGTCTGAACCACATCAACATCACTAAGGATGAATCCTTGAAGCTATGTCCCAAAAACCCTTGACCCAACTCCATCATGATCTTCAACAAGTACCTATGGAGGTGATGTCGGGCCGGGGGGGATATTACTGACTACAACCCCAGACTGTTACCAGAGGTGTCCACTGATCTCTCCTCTCCGCACGTTCCCCCCTCATCTGTCATCTTCAGTTTACCAAGTATCTGTCGGACGGATGTCTTAACTGACTTAGAACGGCGGAAAATCTGCATGAATTAGCGGTGAGCGCACCGTCAGGCCCGAGCGCCGCTCCGCTCTCTGTGTAATGAAGTTTGGCAGGAAGGAAGAAAAAAAAAAATCTGCGGTAAATTACGTGTTTGCTTTTTCTATTTCCAACGATCAGAAATGACACAAACTGAACCGGAGGAAAAGTCTCGGAAAGAACGTCAAGTTTCATCAATAAGACGCAGAAAAATAATAAGATACTAATAGAAAAGGGAAAATATTATTTTACGGAGGTCGGACCACATGCAGAGAAAAGACCCTTCTACCCCTTCCTACAAAAATAAAGGGGTCCAGGCCTTAACACCAGCTTCAATGGAGAAGTGAATGAACGCGGCCGCTCATCACTGAGTCATCCAACTCGCAGCGTGAGTATGCAGCAGCTCCTGTCCTGACCTCCCGGCACTGCCGGGGTCGCATAGCATGATTTATGATGATATGTAACCCTTACAGTTCTGGAATGTATTTTATAACACTGACATAATGCTGTAAGGGTTACATATCATCATAAATCAATATACTGCTATGCGACCCCGGCAGTGCTGTGAGGTCAGGACGGGAACTGCTGCATACTCACTTGCTCGTCTGAAAGGAGCCTTAGGGTACCTGCGCACGTTGCGGAATACACAAGGTTTTTACGCATGGAAAAAACACTGCATATTACTGTACCAGCAGAGTCTACGGGATCTCACATACACTTTGCAGATTTTTTTCTGTGCCAAAGTTAATTTTAATTATTGCGGATTACCAAATCCGAGCACGGCAATTACTTTTGCAGTTTTAGCGGCGGATTTCATAGTTTTCCAATGAAGGGCGGCAAAACTGCATCAAATCTGCACCAAAAAATGCAACTAGAAATTGTGGGGGTTTTTTTGTGCACTTTGGGTGTAGAAACACATAATTTTTTTGTTTTGAAATTTGCACTAGTGTGCAGGTACCCTTAGGGCTCATGCACACAACCGCATGTATTTTGCCGTCTGCAAAAAAACGGATCCGCAAAAAATACGTCCGTATTTTGCAGAACGGAACAGCTGGCCCCTAATAGAAGAGCCCTATCCTTGTCTGTAATGCGGATAATAATAGGACATGTTCTGTTTTTTGCTAAACGGAAATACGGACATACGGAAACGGAATGCACACGGAGTAACTTCTGTTTTTGTTGCGGACCCATTGAAATGAATGGTTCTGCCTACGGTCAGTGAAAAAAAACCAACGGAATGGACACGGAAATAAAATACGTTCATGCGCATGAGGCCTTAGGGTGGCTGCACATGATGCGGATTAGGTGCGTTTTTTCTGCTTGGATTTTCGTGCGGAAACACCGCAGTGTAATACAATACTAGCAAAGTGCATGAGATTAGACAAATGTCAGGTACGCTCTGCTTTGGTTTACGCCATAGACTATCACTGGAGCGCTGGCATCTGTCCCCCTGGTATATCACCCCGGGCACACGTTGCTTCTGTATCCGCTTAGTAGAAAGTCGCTACAATTCTCCGAGCCAAAATCCAACCATCGAGATCAAAAGCGTCGCTCCCCGCGTCACAGCATGCAACGACATAAACCTCGCAGACCCTCAGATTATCATTCTGTGGGGATCAGAGGAGGAGCCCCGAGGGTTTACAAACCAGGAGCCGCCATCTTTAATGTGACTCGCAACAATGTATCAGATTCTGGAAGTCAGAAGATCGTTAGGGGATTGCTGTTTATCGCAGCTTCTAGGTCTCTCCGCGTAATATTTATCATATGTAACTGATTAATTTATGCATCGAATCCGGTAAAAGCGCAGAATACAATAATGTCGCAAGAACAGCGTTCCTTCATGTGATGACGACAGCCCCGGAAGGGACGCACGGAATCCCACAAGTACATGCAGTTTCTGCCGCCCATGGGGGGTGACGTGGTTGGGAAACTTATACTTAGGTAGAGATGAGCGAATCATTCAAAATTCGCTTCGACGAATATTTGTCGAACATTTCATAAGATTTGTATATTCTACGAATCTATTCGGCGAATCTGCGCACAAATCATACGTTATTATGCTGCGTTTTGCGAACATTCGCACACTAATAACGAACGTTTAGTTTTAAAATGTACGCAACTTCTTAGAACACGTACCCATGAGCGTACAAATTGCGTACGAATCCTCAGCGTACTATTGTCTAGCAATTGCGTAATACGAGGGCACGCACGACGCTAGGCAAACAGTAAAAGTTCGCTAATTACTTATACGTATATAGTAACTTAAACGTAGCATTAGCGTACAATTTATCGGACAAGTGCGCAGCGAATGCGTAGAAAGCCTTAGGAACATATTTTGGAATCTAACAGAGCGACTCTCCAAAAATTCGGATTCGCTTCGCAGCTAAAAATTTCCAAGATTCAATATGAATCGGCGAATCGCTCATCTCTATACTTAGGGATCATGCACAGAAACGTATTTTCTTTCCGTGTCTGTTCCGTTTTTTTTGCGGACCGTAAGCGGAACCATTAATTTCAATGGGTCCACAAAAAAAACCACGGAAGGTACTCTGCGTGCATTCTGTTTCCATATTTCCGCTCCGCAAAAAAAAATAGGACTGTTCTATTAAGGGCCGGCTGTTCGGAATGCACCCGGACGTCATCTGTATTTTTTGCGGATCCGTTTTTTGCAGAACGCAAAATACATATGGTCGTGTTTATGAGCCCTTAAACACATATTTAAAAAAAAAACAAAAAACATTAAACTACAACTCCCATCATACCCTGACAGTCAAAGGTTGAAATTTCTCAACAGCCAAAGAGACACACGTCCAGGGCGCCTTCACACGCTTGCAGGATTTTCCGTGACTGAGAATCACATGGATTTCTGCAAGGTGAATGGAACAGATGGTCCGTGAAAACCACGATCGTGTGAATGGGCCCTTAAAGGGATCTTCCAGATGTCATCTACATGGAGCATATTTTTACGGATTTGGAAACCTGCAGCTTGTCAGTCGTGTGGATTTTCACGGCAGATTTCTCCCTTTGCAATACGGAGGGCGAGATCTGGCGCAAATCTGCAGATTTCCGTGCAGAAATGCAGATAAGTCCCCAGAGAATCCACATAAACCGCACTGCTGTGTGCATGAAGCCTTCGGCTATGTTCACACTTCTAGGATTTGATGCAGATTTTCAGAAACTCACATCAGAAGCGCGTTTCCGCAACCCCATTCACAGGCGGTGAAAAAAAAATAAATAAATTTGGGCCGGCGCCATTGCAGATTCCGGAAGGAAGAGCTGCGGACTGGCTCCACTCGGTGACGTGGGGTGGAGAGCCTCATCTGAACCCGTGGCGTAAATCTAAGCAACCGCCTTGGATTTCTACCGCCAGTAAAACACGTACAGACAAATCCTCAATGTGTGAACTTAGCCTTATAGTGACAGACTTTAATTTGAGGCGCGCGGTCTAATCTGCTACAAAGCGCCTGCAGTGTTGTGATTGCATTAGTCATCACGCCCCAGCGCCCACGCAGGAAACGGCGTTACAATAAAGGGGAGCTCTGACCTTTCCTTGACTTCCATCTTATTAACGTCGTTAGGAAATGCATTTTCACGTTGCAGCTCACATTGACCGGGCTCCGCGTACTGATCCTCTGACAACCGACACCTACAACCCTCATCAGCTGCACTAATAACCCAGAGCTCAGGCCTCGTAATCACATGCAAAATCTGGGCCGGCGTCCGCTCTGCTCATGTGGGGGCAGGACAGTAATGAAGATGAGGCGGATCCATAGACGCTACAGTCCCCGGATTAATGTGGCGGTTTTATTTATTTTATGCACTTATATAGCGCCACTATATTCCACAGCGCTTTACAGACATTAGCATCAGGCTGTCCCCAATGGGGCTCACAGTCTAAGTTATCCCTGGGAATTGGAGAAATAATAGACACTGGGCTGATTTAGTGCCACCTGGGAACTGTGGTGACATTGTGGTATTACAGCATTTGCAACCATCTTTAAAGGGGTTGTCCAGGTTCAGAGCTAAACCCGGACATACCCTTAAATTTACCCAGGCCGCCTGATGTTAGCATTGGAGCATCTCATAACACATTGCCGGGCGGAGTGTGTTCGGTAACGTCACCAGCTCTAATGGGCCGGCTTTAGCCGTTTTACTGGATAGGGCAGCGCTAAAGCCCGCCCATCAGTGCCGGTGATGTCACCGGGCTCACTGCTGGGAGGAAGCCTCTGCCTGGCAGAGCCCGGTTCGTCACCGGAACCGGGCTAAATGCCCTTGTCCTGCGCAGGGCAAAGGAGGGCATCGGAGCATGAGATGCTCTGACGCTTACATCAGGCGGGCTGCCTGGGTGAAATTAAGGGTATGTCCAGGTTCAGAGCTGAACCCGGACAACCCCTTTAAGAATCCAACAGCGTAGCTTTTAAAGGGGCTGTCCAGCCTAGGAGACAACAATCCCCATGGTCTCAGTCCTGTGACCACTGCCCCCAATCACTGGCCTTAGAGGTCACATGTTTTAGAATAAAGCCTCATTCACACGTCTGTGTCCGTGCTGAAATCCGTGAGCAGGTGGTCAGTGAGGCATCCGTGAAGGATTTGTGTTGGGTCCGTGTTTTACTGTCCGTGTTGCATCCGTGTTTCACTGACACTGAACAGCTGAAAAATAATTTTCAAAGCATCTTCTTAATGTGAAACACGGATGCAACACGGATGACATTCATGGTTTTCACGGACCCATAGACTGTAATGGGCGTGAGGGATCCGGGAACACGGATCAAGATAGGACATGCGTCTGTGCTGAAAAAAAAACGGAACCACGGACCGTGATGAAACACTGATGTCTGAACACACACATTCAAATGAATAGGGACGTGGAGAACACTGACGTGTGAATGAGGCTTAACACATCACAAGCATGTCATTAGCAGTGATGTCTTACATGTGACCACTGAGGCCAGTGATTGGCTGCAGCGGTCATGGGACAACCGCTCTGGCGGGGACCTGAAGCCAGGAATTGCGCAGGAATGACGGGACAGTGGTTTTCTTGTTGTGCTTGGACACAGGTCACCATCATTGCGGTTGTTGGCAATTAGTGCTCATCCACACGACCGTATGTATTTTGCAGTCCTAAAAAAAACGGATCCACAAAAAATACAGATGATGTCCATGTGCATTCCGTATTTTGTCAAATTGAACAGCCGGCCCCAAATAGAAAAGTCCTATCCTTGTCCGTAATACAGACAATAATAGGACATGTTCTATTCTTTTGCAGAACAGAAATACAGAAACGGAATGCACACAGAGTAACTTCCGTTTTTCTGGGGACCCACTGGAATGAATGGTTCCGCATGCGGTCAGAAAAAAAAAAAAATGTAACGGACACGGGAAAAAAGAATACGTTCATGAGCATTAGCCCTTAGTCTCAACAACCCCTTTAAGGAACTGTCCAAAGGGGAGGCCCTCTTAAAGGGGCTGTACAGGAATCTATAAAAAATGGCTGCTTTCTTACAAAAACAGTGTCCATAGGTTGTATGTGGAATTGCAATTCGTCCCTATTCTTTTCAATACTAGATACAACCCATGACTGCTTTCTTCCAACCAACAGCGCCCCCACTGTCCATGGCTAGCATCTGGTACTGCAGCTCCATTGACATGAACAGGGCGGAGCAGCATTACCGGTGAACAGGCGTGGCACTGTTTCTGGAAGAGGCAGCCGTGACTTTTTTAAAATTCTTTGCCGGCTCCTTTAAGTGTTTCCAGACTGATACATTGTAACAAACTATCAACAAAGGAGGGAGATTTGTGCTGCTCAGGTGATTGGCTCACAGAGGATTGTCCAGACTGGATACAGTTGTAACAAACCCTCAGCTGTGAGAAGCACTAGGTCTGCACAGGTTTTCAGCCTCCCTTTTAAGGGCTCGTTCAGATGGCCGTATGAATGAATCCGCACCTGCTTCACAATTTTGCAGAACGGGTGCGGACACATTCATTTCTATGGGGCCGCTAAAGATGCGGCATCCGTGTTTCTGTTCCACGGCTCCGGAGAAAAGACAGAAGATGTCCTATTCTCGCACACAATCGCGGACAGGAATAAGCATTTTCTATTACACAAATTGCAGATCCGCCAAACACTACTGTGATCTGAAGACGCCCTGAAGTGTAGGTCCATGAATAAACCAGTATATTAGGAAATTGCATAAATGGCAATTCCCAATATTAACTCATTAGGCTGATTGCACTCATAACGGTTGCAGAACAATAAGGGCTCGTTCACACGAACGTGCCGTGTTTTGCGGTCCTCAATTTGCGGAACAGAACGGGCGGCCAATTATAGAAATGTCTATTCTTGTCTCCAAACGGACAAGAATAGGACATGATCTATAATCTTTTGCGGTCCCACTGAAGTGAATGGGTCCGCACCCGAGCCGCAAAAAATGCGGCTCAGATGTGAAACCAAACTACGGTCGTGTGAATGAGCCCTAAATGCTCCAAAACTGCAGGAGGTTTACCGCTAATGGCTGTGGTTTTGGTGCAATTGCAGATGGTTTCCATGCGTCTTAGGCCCCTTTCACACGAGCGTGACAGATTAGGTCCGGAAGCGTTCAGGGAAACTTGCACCATTTTTACACACAAGTTCAGTCAGTTTTGTCTGCGATTGCGTTCAGTTGTTCAGTTTTTTCGTTTTGATGCGTTTTTCAAGCGCGTGATAAAAAACGGAAGGTTTACAAACAACATCTCTTAGCAACCATCAGTGAAAAACGCCTTGTATCCGCACATCCTTCTGGATGTGATGCGTTTTTCACTGAAGCCCCATTCAGGCCTCGTCCACATTTCCGTTTTTCACGGACAGCACACGCACCCCATTGATTTAAATATGTCTGTTCACATTTCAGTATTTGTTTACCGACCGTGGGTCACTAAAAAAATCATGGGGACATGTACTACTTCGATCCGTGATGCGGACCAAGCACACCCATTGAAGTCTATGGGTCCGTGAAAATCACTGACACACATCCGAGTTGTGTCCGTGATGCGTCCGTTTTTCACTGATGACTAATAGGACATTTTTTGGAAACTAATTTTCAGCTGAGCAACGTCAGTGAATTACGGATGCCACACGGATGGTAAAAACGGACACATGGAATAACCACGGATCCTTCACAGATAAAACACGTACGCTTTTTTTCACGGATGTGTCACTGACACGGAAATGTGGACGAGGTTTCACTTCTATGGGGCCAGAGCTGCGTAAAAAACGCAGAATACAGAACATGCTGGGTTTTTTATGCAACGCAGAACTGATGCGTGAAAAAAAAACGCTCATGTACACAAACCCATAGAAATGAATGGGTCAGGATTCAGTGCAGTTCACTTAACGCAACGCACCCGTGTGGAAAACTCGCTCGCGTGAAAGGGGCCTTACTTGTACTACAGACATTAGCGGTAAACCGTCTCCACTGTTTGAAGAGATTCTATTAAGTGGAATACACGAGGGGATTGCTAGTTGAGCGATTCTCCAGTATATACGGTAAATATAGGTTCTGAAAATGAGTTACAAAAAAAAAGTCTATACAAAAACTTGCAGATCTGAGTCCGTCCAACTTCCCGAGGTTTTGCGCTGGAGGGGGCATTTATCGCAGTAAACTGTAACCCTGCGGCATCCGCCGAGCCTCGGGAGGTAAAACCCATCCAGCTCTGCTACATTTATATGCAGAAAGCAAATTCCAAATGTTACTTTCAAGATCTCATCGGATGCACTGAGGGCCTCGTAAGCAGCAATTAAAACACACACAGGCGGCAAAGTTAATTTTATTTTTTTATTATTAATGTCAACATAAAAAGCTCTGGATTTCTCTGCTAATTAAGCTGTTCCTTTGAAGCATTCACTAACCACACAGAACGAGGCGAGGAGATATACAGGAGTCCCGCATGTCTTTTTTTTTTTTTTTTTTTTTTTTTTTTTTTTTTTTTTTTTTTTTTTTTTTTTTTTTTTTTTTTTTATTTTTTTTTGTTTTTATATATAATTATATTTTTTTTTTTTTTTTTTTTTTTTTTTTTTTTTTTTTTTTTTTTTTTTTTTTTTTTTTTTTTTTTTTTTTTATTAACATAATAAGCTCTACCAGGATTTACCCTCTGCTAATAAGCTGTTCGTTTGAAGCATATACTAGCTGTACAGGAGATACCCAGGTTATACCAGATGCTCATATCACTATATACAGAAGATATAACTTATACCAGCTGTACCATATATATTATATACAGGAGATACCCAGGTTATACCAGCATGCTCCATATCACTATATACAAAAGATGTATAACTTATACCATGTATACAGGAATACCCAGTTATACCAGCATGCTCCATATCACTATATACAAGAGGATGTATAACTTATACAGCTGTACATATATATTATATACAGGAGATACCCAGGTTTTACCAAATATACCAGCATGCTCACATATCACTATATACAGGAAGATGTTATAACTTATACCAGCTGTACATATATAATTATATACAGGAGATACCCAGGTTATACCAGCATGCTCCATATCACTATACCAGAAGATGTATAACTTATCTGTAACATATATGATTATATGATACCAGTTATACCAGCATGCTCCATATGCACTATATACAGAAGATTATACTTATACCAGCTGTACATATATAATTATATACAGGAGATACCCAGTTATACCAGCAGATGTATACCAGTACATATATAATTATGATGCTCCATATCACTATATACAGATATATCAGATCCCATATACCAGCTCCCATATCATATATACAAGAAGATGTATAACTTATACCATACATAGATATAATTATATACAGGAGATACCCAGGTTATACCAGCATGCTCCATATCACTATATACAGGAGATGTATAACTTATACCAGCTGTACATATATAATTATATACAGGAGATACCCAGGTTATACCAGCATCTCCATATCACTATATACAAGGAAGATGTATAACTTATACCAGCTGTACATATATAATTATATACAGGAATACCCAGGTTATACCAGCATGCTCCATATCACTATATACAGAAGATGTATAACTATACCAGCTGTACATATATAATTATATACAGGAGATACCCAGGTTATACCAGCATGATCCATATCACCATATACCAGTGACATTATATTATATACAGAGATACCAGGAGATGCTCCATATCTATATACAATAAGATGTATACTTATACCAGCTGTACATATATATTATATACAGGAGATACCCAGGTTATACCAGCATGCTCCATATCACTATATACAAGAAGATGTATAACTTATACCAGCTGTACATATATAATTATATACAGGAGATACCCAGGTTATACCAGCATGCTCCATATCACTATATACAAGAAGTATAACTTATACCAGCTGTACATATATAATTATATACAGGAGATACCCAGGTTATACAGCATGCTCCATATCACTATATACAGAAGATGTATAACTTATACCAGCTGTACCAGGAGATAATACCAGCATGCTCCATATCATATAACAAGAGATGTATAACTTATACCAGCTGTACATATAAATTATATACAGGAGAACCAGGTTATACCAGCATGCTCCATATCACTATATACACAGAAGTAACTTATATCCAGCTGTACATATTATAATTATATACAGGAGATACCCAGGTTATCATGCAATATCACTATATACAGAAGATGTATAACTTATACCAGCTGTACATATATTAATTATATACAGGAGATACCCAGGTTATACCAGCATGCTCCATATCACTATATACAAGAAGATGTATAACTTATACCAGCTGTACATATATACCAGCAATTATATACAGGAGATACCCAGGTTATACCAGCATGCTCCATATCACTATATACAAGAAGATGTATAACTTATACCAGCTGTACATACAGGAGATACCCAGGTTATACCCATGTCCATATCACTATATACAGAAGATGTATAACTTATACCAGCTGTACATATATAATTATATACGGAGATACCCAGGTTATACCAGCATGCTCCATATCACTATATACAAGAAGATGTATAACTTATACCAGCTGTACATATAATTATATACAGGAGATACCCAGGTATACCAGCATGTCCATATCACTATATACAAGAAGATGTATAACTTATACCAGCTGTACATATATAATTATATTACAGAGATACCAGGTATACCAGCATGCTCCATATCACTATATACAAGAAGATGTATAACTTATACCAGCTGTACATATATAATTATATACAGGAGATACCCAGGTTATACCAGCATGCCCATATCACTATATACAAG